>VOMN01125331.1:0-59615 GCA_014899125.1 Orchestia grillus
AGCTGGACGCTGTGTGAGAGGCTGGACGCTGTGTGTGAAGCTGGACGCTATGTGTGAAGCTAGACGTTATGTGTTCAGCTGAATGCTATATGTGGAGTTGAACCCTGTGTGAATATCGAGCAAAATTGGACGCGAAGTGAAATTGGATGCTAGAGTTCAACTACTGATTTATGTGCAAAAGTTAAATAGTGCTCGAAGATATAACAGCTTCTCCGAAGAATGACGAGATAGTTCAACAGGCTCAAGCTGCTACATCATTTCAGACTATAAGGAATGATCCGGCGAGCGTTGAAATCTCTGCTGTAGCCGAGGTACCCGTCTGCTACCCTGGTAGAAGTTTTGTCCGACAGTCGAAGTCTCGAGCGTTGTTTCTTCGTAACATTTTCTTAGTTACCGGAGCTCGGTCAATGCAATCATGTATTAATTAATTGTAGTGGTGAAATATTTAACGCTAATGAGATGCTCCTTTCGGGTAATAGATGATTTCTTGTTACTGGTAGAAAATGCTGCTCGCTCAATGCAATGACGGGTTTTTTACGAGCTGTGGTGAAATCTTTAACGTTAATGAAATGTTCCTTACGAGTAACACATGATGATCTTCAAATGGAAGACTAAATCTTCATTTACAAGCTATGGAGATTTGCTAGCAGTGATGAGGGAATCACATGCGCGAGTTTACGCTATCGACATTACTTTTTATTGCTTAAATTTGGTTTTAATTTTAACTTAACTGTAAATGTTTTTTTTTTGGGTTCAGGTTTCGTCGTCAGTTTTATCTGACGACAAAAAATTGTCTAACACAATACTAAATATTGCTTATTCTAAGGTCAGCGTTCTGGAAACTAATCCTTTAAAAAAATCACTAACATTGAGATAAGATCACGTATTTTCATTATTACAAATACAGAAATGGCATTCGTGCGTTCAGAAATTCGGCTCCCACTCTTGGTCAGCGCACGAACCATTTCTGTCAAGACGAATTTAGCTAGTCGAAAAAGAGCATAATTACGTTTGGTCTGATCCCACGTGGGCTCATGCCCCGCGTTCGATTGGTTCCAGTGATCTGAGAGTTGCGGTGGTGCCATCGATTGCGGTAAACAAGGCATCGTTGGTGCCCACCATGTCTCAATAGCTTAACAAAGTTGGAAGCGGACAAACACTTTTGGAATCTCTTCTACTCACTGAATTTTCATCGACTGTGGATTAAACGTGAGCGCTTTTTCCTCTATTCGAGAAAGGTCGATTGTATTGTCCCCTATGGTTTCATTACGAAATTTATCAAAAAGAAGCGAGAAAGCTTCCTTTAAAATTTGAAATATCTTCCTGCATTTGTCTTCTTTTTTTGGTGGGTGTGACCAATTTTTTCTCCCGCTTTCAGAAGCATGATATTTTTCATCAAGTCCACGGCACGTGCCGCCGCATATGAAAGAAGCAGGCCCGCCCTTCTGTCAACAAGGGCGTCTCCGCAGATGCGAGTGACCCTTTAACATTAAACTGATTTTTATCAATTATGATTGGAGAACTTGCAGAGAAACACGTGCGTCGTGAGCTAATCCATTTCCCAGCAATCACACAAAAGAAGCGTAGATGAACTATTAAATATTTTTAAAGGAGTGCGCTGGGTCAGGAAAAGATTCGCAGTGGAAGATGTATGCTTTACTGCAGTGATGTTTTTTACAGCGGATGCTGAATTATACTGGAACTTCAATGAGCGATTTATCACTCAGTTACATCAGTGTGGTATTGAAGGTGAGAGCAAGCCATCGCGAAACACAACTTTCACAAATATGAGAAACATTTACTGCAGCCGTACCTTGTGTGCGGAGATCGAGCTCAAAAAATGCAGACCGAAGACAGTTAAATGTAAGCGTTATTTATTTGTTAACTTATTTTTCGCTCGATGTATGAATATATCGAGGATGATTAAAATGGGTTCGTCAGTTCTGATTTCCCAATTTTATTAGCGTTCTTGCCCAATACCGTATTCAGCACATGCGCTCTTGAATTATTTATCGTAATGAACAATTCACTTTAGAAGAGCGACATCACTAATCAGCTGGAAGCATGCTTGGTTTTTCTCAACTTTTATCGCTAGATATTAAATAATTCACGATGAAGGGAATAGAGTAGCTCCCATGGGTTAAAATCCAGCATGACCCTGCATATTTAAACAATTCAAACAATTATTACCACGAGTGTTAACGCCATTTAAAAATACCACAGCCATGGATTTAATATACTATTACAATGGGCAGTTTTATATATTGCTACTTGTGGACCCGATCAAGTTCTACTACATCTAGAGCATCCTACAGGATCTTACGCCAAGCGTACACATCTATGTAAATAACCTAATGCACTTATCCTTAACGCACATAAGACTGATCAGCTCCAGAATTTATTTGAAGGGAGAAGATATGATTAAAATTTAGGAATTCAATATTATCTAGTCAATGGAGACTATGTATTATATGACATACCCTGAATCAATTTGCTAACATAAAATATGAGGGGTTTTCATATCATATCATGGGTTAGATAACTCATAGATTGGAACTAAATATTCGTAAGTGTTCCAAGTGTTATGCGCGCCAATGATCACAACATCGACAAGCAAAATTCATCACAAGACCAGCAACCTAGTCTACTCAATACTGCATTTCTAGACTTAAAAACACTCGTTTGTTCTCTGAACACTACGAAGTTATCGCTTGAGATCGATATATCACAGAAGAATATACGCAGCTGACCGGCAAGATTAGTTGAGGCAATGTTTTCTCTGAAAGCTAGTGCTCTCGAAGCTGTGCGCTGGGAGATCCATCAAACCACGAGGCCGAGGGTCAGAAGCTAATGCGCAAAGAGCACTCACAGTCATGCAGTGTCCGAAAGACGAGAAAGCTTGTATGCAGCGTCGTCCGTCTTACTGGATGGTCGTGTGCGGTTGACGTCATAACCTCACAAAAGGCTAAGAAATTTTGAGACCAGGGGTGTAGGTCAGATGGGGGATATATGGGGACGAGCTCTTCTTTAATTCATGGCTGGTTGCAAGTTAAATGCAAAGGTAATGTGAATTATAAGAAATTAAATTTGCGCGGTGTGCCTTTTACAACAGAATTGAATCTCACTCTTGAGGCGCACAACGTCTTGAGGATATTTAATCATAAATAGTGATTCAATAATACGTTGAAATTTGATGATCAATATCTGAATATAACAGCTAATGTTAGCATATTAGTAACTTATAACAGGGACAGATGATTATTGCAAAATCAATTGATCGCTGTGCTATTTTCTGGATAACACTCAAATAATAGAGAAAATCTGCAGTGAGAAAATCTTGATCACCCGTTCCAAGTTTACTGCGTCCGGTTTGACTTATGTATGTCACCTCATGTTTCTCACGTTAGCCAACCCTAAGAACAGCTTTTCTGTACTCGCAGTGGTTGCCCCATTCTGTACTCGCAGTGGTTGCCCCATTCACGCTCAACGGCTAGACGAAACAAGGACAAATTGTAAGCCTGCGTGTTCAGAACTCAGCCTATCCTAAGTCTATTCTTAGTGAGCATGTGCTCTGTAAAAGGATAATTATAATTAGCTGCTAAATCGACACGTGGAATGGCAGAGCATGATTTAAAAGCAGGTTTTGACCTATCGTACGTCAATGGAATTGGCGGTAAAACCCAGATCTCCAGCAGTTCAAAGAAGATGTAGTTCGGCAGACAAGCTAAAGACCCAATCTATCACTGTTAAAAGGCTTTGCAGTAAAAAACATGGAAGAGAGACAACGTGAATGCTGTTCTGTACAGTTTCAGTCTTCTTTTATCCATCGTAAAAATTGAAGTTTGCATACTAGATTTTAAGAACTGCAATATTGTTTGAAGTATAAACTTATTCAACTGCTGTACTAATGCGAGTTTCTATTTTCTTGCCTGCGAAGTTTTATTAACACCAAAAGACAACTGTAGATGTTATTCTTTTGTATGGTAATTTCACTTCCAAATGAATCATTGAGTAAAAAAACGAGTAATTGAAAATGTCGTATATCACGTAAGTATATCATTAAATCAATGCTATTATAATGCAAATCGGACTCATTTTAATGTAGGTATTGGGGAAAAAGATTGATGCAGCTATAACTTACATTTGATTTATCCAACATATTATGCGACGTCTTCAAATTTTCTCCGATTTTTGCCAGATTTTCAAGATTTTTTCGAATAGAGTACGAAAACAAGACTCGCTTCTCATTTAATATTATAATTTCAAAAATTATGATCAATGTAACTTCTTCCGAGGCAAGCTACTGAAGAAAGCGTCTAATTTAAGGACGACTTTCTTATACGCTCCAGATGTATGGATGCGCTCGGGAATGTTCGGTTTATACCGGTAGAGGTGAAGAAAGGACGAGAGAGCTCGTTTTATTTTATTTTTTTTTAAATTTTACAAGCTGGAAGATAAAAAATTCAAATTTGTCCACAGCGAGCAAACTCGGCCTTGCCAGGAATAGAGTTAAACAGCTTGTATATTCACGTAAATATTATTTTACTACTGAGATTTAGGATAACCGTTTATTGAATTGAGAGTTTGCATAAAGAAAAAAAAATCGCAATACACCTGCTCCAGTTGTCTTTATTCTGTGCATCAAATAGAGCACAATGACGGCAATGTACGGATGTCAAGTTTATTTCTACTGTCGGCTCTGGCTGTACGATCCCATATCCAGAGCCTTCCTGCATGTGCCACTGAGTCCGCTGCTCGTGCCGGCCACTATATCAATTTTGCATTGAACTTGCCTGCATTAAGTGGGTGAGCGCTTACTCTCGTACTTGATGAATTCTTGTGCATGAATTATTACAACTTTTTCTTCCTAAATAATAAACAAAGGTTTTTGTCTCTTCGAAGTCATCAGTATTAACATGCGTGTACCAAGGTAGCTCATAATTTTTTTTGGAGGTTACGAGCAATTTTCTTAGCTGTTGTCCACAGTAATGTCTTTTTAATTTATTATAGTTCTCCGCTGATAGTCATTAGTAAAAGATTAATCAGCAGTGCCTCAAAGCATAGTCACTGGTTTTAAGACTGAGGAGCCTTGAACTTGTTCCTGATTATTGGGGCTCGTGTGTTGAGGCAATGCAGTGCGCTAGCATCTCTATTTTCCTTCGATATTAGCGATAAACTTCAGTATGATATGTCTTTCTTTCGTTGAGCGAGTATATAATTTAATCCTTAAGCGCGATGACAGCAACTACTCCTTAGTTCATGAAGAACCATGCACGGAATGCGAGCGGCTGTTCAATGTATGGAACTGTACGCTGCTCAGTTGCAGGGAAGCGCTGCTTGGGTGGTGTGCGCGTGCGCTTATCGAACACATGAGCTGTACGCTATGACTGTAGAGCGTGCACTGGCCCTCACACAGTGCCTGTCCTGCTATGCTTGTCGGAAATTTTTTTTCAGGCTAAGCGAGTATTGTCTTCTAGCATCGTTAAAAGACATTCTACTAATTGATTGAGTGTAGAATTTGAGGAATATCATGAGTTTATTGTTCCGTTCATTTCAGCTTTCAATTATTGTTAAGAAAAATTTTATCATTAATTGTGGCTTATTGTCACTTCCTAAAAATCAGCTTTATGGCTGTAAATAAATCTTAACACTTTAGTTTTCTTGATTTTCTGCCCGTTACTTCATCTCAAACAGATGTTCAAATCCCGACCGCCAAGAATGCACAATTATACGAAGTGTGTTCCTAGCTTCTGTTATGAATCTGTTGACGGTTAACGAAAAAGTTACTTATAGAAGTGATGTAGAGGATATTTTGGTCTGCTAATGTTACTTGTAGGTGAAATCAATTTTTTTTCAAGTTTTATGAAGCATTTGCACAAAACTTTTTCGTTTACACTCAACCGTTGCCTTCGTTTTACACAATATTATATGATGGTTGTATATTTTTTAAGTAGCGCCTAACTTCTGAAATATTAGTCTTTTGTCATTATCCGGCACTAAACTCACGAGCGAAAACGTCATTGTTACAGTACCAATGTACCTTGTTTACGTTTATTGCGAGTCTGAGAAGAACGCTCCACTTGACCAGCTGCTGCCATCGCTCAACAACGATGGAACGAGCGCAGAATCGGTCGTTGTTGCGATGAAGTCAGCAGGCTGGCAGAGCTCAGAACGCTGCACCCTTAATACTCTCGTGTTAAGTATGATAAATATAGAGCTGCTCTGCGTGACCCTGCATGTAGACGATACAACACTGCGATTTATCTTCTGCCCAGATAAAGGGTGTGTTTCAGTACTGGTGCAGTTTCCGCTTACGAAAAGTAATGGTTCATCCCCAGTAAAGTTTCTTTCATTGAAGACATTTGTAAAATAAATACAACAGAGCAATGAGTGTGTACGTACCACGCACTAAAAAAACATGGTTCATCAAACTTCAAAACTGCTGAAACGGAGCCACAGCCACGGTCTAACCTGGCGTCCTTCGTTTGTGACTTTCACGTTGGCATTTATGCAGCGAATAGATAAAATGGTTTTATTTTCTTCTCGAATTACAGGTTTATTTTTTGTAAGGTTGATGTTATTGTAAGATTACTTTTATTTCACATTGGTTTTTTATTCTCAACCTTGAATTTTTCCTTCCATTCATGAGCCTATGATTGCATATAGGTCGATGAAAACTATGTTCATATTACGGAACGACCATTACAGTATGCGTATAATTTTATTCATTTATATTTCTAATTTAAATCTTCGAAGCACTTTAAATGATTGTTCTCTACTAATTATTGAGCGCGCAAATCCTAAAAACTATATTACTGCATTGGAGCGTCGGTTTTAGGTGTGCGTATGAATATTTGCACGACATTTGTACAATAAATACATACATACATGCACGTGTACAATTGCATACATGCCCTACTAAACATCGGCTCAGTAAATTTCGCAGAGTTCACTGGCCAGAAGTGCCGTGCCGCTGTCGTTATGTCTGCTTCAGAACATTACTGTCCAAATCTGCCAGCTGTCACTGGCCTATTTCTTACCCATAAAAATAATCTGCGCAGAACTGTCAGAATGCGTCAGACAACTACTATCGATGCGAAAAATGTCTATTGCTTACCGCGCAACGGAGCGAATTGTTAATAGGTTGTTTGCATGGATTATGCAAGTCTAGGTAAAGCTGTAATGAGCGAGATTTCATGTAATTTTGCTCCATGTATTTTGGTATAGTTAATTACCGAAATATGTTACGTACAATAGACTTAGTGTATTACATGCATAGCACTTAATAGCTTCCCTATGAAACTTGCTATCAAGTTTATTGAATAAGAATAAAATGCAGATTCGGCATTTGAAAATTATGTTAAGAATATCGCATTTATGTTACTCGTTCTTTCCTCAATCGAAATTTAGCGAGTAATTTTATGATATTTACGGACTTAGCGGTTGTCGGTGGAAAACTTAGATACCTCCTTAATCCAGCCCCTATTGATACAAAATTGCGTTCACTTTCTGTGTACTAACGGCTAAATACGTTAGGTATTTAAAAAACTTAATGACCACATTGCTCGAAAGCTTCTGCGTGATTAATGGAATGACTATAACGCAGCAGCTGTTTTTTAATTCGTTCGCGAAGAGAACAATCATGAATCCATTGAAGATATGGAGACGTGGTATTCGTCACTCCATGACATGGCAGCGCTAATTACTATGACGCTGAGAAGGCACCGTCGGTGTGGGCACAGCGCCGGGCACAACAATAATTTGCCGTGACACGCCCCCTTCCCATGCCGAGCGCGGGTGCCCGCTGCGTAGCCTCGCGTGATCGTCTGCTCTTCATCACGCTTTATGATATTGCTGCCTATACCGAGACACTACTTCCTCACAAATCAATATATGCGGACCCCGCCAAACTCTGATTCATAGATTTATTGCCCAACACTCCCTTCTCGTCGAGAAATCCTATGGGTTGTTGTCGTAGGGCTTTTTTAGCTGATAAAGTGTAGGTCCGTGCTGGTATTTCCATTTACCGGCAGAGGAATACGTAGACGAAAACTTAGGCTGTGCAACTCTGAATTGGCATGTTTGTAGGCATCATTATATGTATTAGAGGGGGCTAACCTCCACCTCTTACGAATGATCAATGAGAGACGCTTGATTTCAGACGTCCTTTCGCGTACACAAATTGAGCGTGAAATTGAAATCAGTTACGACGGACAAGCCATACATTGCGGAATCACAGTCAAGGGACAGCAGTATATTACCCAAAAGCCCTGGTTATAGAATTTCTCGGGTGGGCTGCTAAAAAAATTCCATGGGAAAATATGCGGCCTGTGAACCAGGCGTTCTCTCCCAGGAGAATCTTTGTGACGAGGTTCCTGGGACGATGACGTTTTCCACGCTCGTGTTACACGGTTTATGATCGGCAGGACACTTGTCAACTCAATTAGAGACGTACTGACTTATTGTTGGCCGCACGATCGCATGGCTGGAACTTGAGCATTTTCCCACTGCCTCTCGATGAGCTCCAGCGACTAAAGTTCTTTATAACCGACCGAATATTGTAAGGAGACGCTGAGTGTACTCTTGCGTTCTTGACCTTGGTTGGTCTAGAAACTTGTTCATTCATTATGCATAACGTTTATTTCTCAAGAAATTCTGGAAATATTTGAGAAATTGGTCGTTTGTAGGTCACATGCATCAAAAATTATATTTTACTTGAAAGACATTTTCCAGTTGCTGAAATAATGATACGGCCGGGTGTCATGAGGTGCCAAATATCTAAATTTAAAATTAAATTAGTTTCAAGTCACTTCTACATTTCATTAATGTTATTTCAATAGAGAATATGAAGGCCCTTTATTTTAAACAATAAATCCCTTAATGCCATTAACTTCTATTATCATTGTCCATATTCGGTACTATTTCCATCAAGTGTACATAAAATGTACGCTATGAAATAATAGGTTAGTATTCATCTCATTTTCCTCGTTCAATAATCACTCTTGGTAGACTGACCGTCAATAGACATACTAGTTCACTTTTAAGAACTTACTGAAGAGGGAATAAACATTTAAACATTTTCGATTCGGCTACGAGTATTCATGCCATAATTCATTTTAACTGACCGTGTACACATATTTTCCAGCTAATGGACGCCTAGCATTTCAGATTCCAGCGCTTGGGTTTAATTCCAGAATCGCAGAATTCTATAGCTCATGGCAATATGTCATCATCTTAAGGTAATACACCGTACTTGTTGGTCACACCCACGCTTGAGTGGGGCTCAGGCCTGTCAATTTACTGGCTATTTTTCAAGGTTTTTGTGCTCTATTGAGTGCCTGCCAGTCTCTTGCCGCAATATTTATGGACTTTGGCATATCTTGTTAGCAGCAAGTGAATTTGAAGACATCGCTTGTCTTATTACTGAGTTCTCGGAACCAACTTGGGCATGATAAGCTCTGAACACAGCCTCCGCTGAAGTATTTAGAATTGTCCAGTGACTGCTTACACTTTACCGAGTGCTGCTTTTGGGGACAGTTGTTTTTAGGGGCGATTCTTAACTCTGATTTCCGTTCTTGATTTGTGAAGTGTTAGTGACTAGACTTTAAATTGCAGGTACTCATTAAAAGTGTATTCGATCTGTGAAAGTACTGGAATTTTGCAAAGATTCCAAAGTTTTGCAAAGTTTTGTTGCTTTATAAAGTTACGAGTACTCGTAGAAACTGATTTTCTGAGAGCACGTGATTAAAATTGTTCTAAAATAACGCAATAACATTGAGTAACGTAGTCTTGCCTATTTGAAAAGAAAAATTCAAGGGTGTAAACATCGCGGGAATATCAGAAATATTTCTGCTAGAGAACGATGTGTCGGTGTTTTTTCTTAGCGTATTCGTTGCTCTAATGGTATTTCTGATGTTAGGTTTAATTTTTTTTACAAATCGATTAATTATAGCATAATTTCACCGTATAATGTTAACCTACTCAGTTATATATAACTAGAAACCTGGGCTATTTATTTCTATAATCAGTTAGGTTGTATTATTTAAAACGGTCCATCATGCTGAATAGATAATCACGAGTTACATTAAACGGAACTCAGATGAGACGTACAAGAAGGTTTTTTGTTCCAGCAAAATTTGGGACACTAGGGAATAACGTACATGAAAATATATTCGTGCTTTTAATGTTTCTTGATGTAGATGATAGTGGTCTCATTCATAGAATGATTGTGCAGAGGTGGCTGCTTGAAATTTTCATTTACCTCAGCTCAAAGAAGAGCTTACTTTCCTGATGTGAGTCGAGTACTTGTGCGTATGATCTCTCTGATTAGGCCTAGAGTGAGAAAAAGAGAGAACTCATACTGTATCTACGCTTGAAGTGATGTCGCTTGCAGTGCCATGGTGTGAGCGAGTGTTGTTTGCATTTCTGTGAAAGTTTTAGCGGATCCTCATAAGGTACGCAAGATGTGAATGAAGCAAATTCTTTAATTTCTTCTATTACTATTGGTTATCAAACTAAAACATTATCTTTGAATCAACGGTGAATATGTAATTACACTATGTAATTAAGAATTCATAAAACCATTGTTTATCGTACGTCGAGTCTCCATCAAATCAACAATGAAAAAACAAATCCTAACAGCGTATTTGTTCTACCACAAATTCTTATCGTTTGTTGAGAGTTGCTATCATTTCAATAAGGATGATCTAAATACGCCGTATATTTTAATTAGCCTTCACACCAGTTGTTATCACAACATACATAATAATGGGATTCTCATTATCCTTGTTAAAGCAATGTTTCAACCATGCCTCAGCTTCCAAGAATACCATGAAGGTGCGACCGAGGAACTGTCGAGGTAAGTGACGGAGATCACAGCAGGAAAATTTTCGCAAACATTGTCATCCGTTGTGAGGCACTAGAAAAAATGACAGAACTGTTTTTCAAGCTCTCATATAGAGCAATCCATTCTTGTTAGTGTTGCTGGATCGAGGAAGACAAATTTGCAACGCTTAATCATTGGGAAGCCAAAGCCTGTGTTTGTGGATGATATCATGTGTTATCAGTGTCGTGTATTGTTCACACATCACCATAAATCTGATCTCTTCAATGCCTGCATCGCGCCGAGTAGATCCTATGTTGTCCATTCTATTGTGTTTTAGGCGCTTACGCACGGGGCATTTCGGACCAGTTCTGCTCTCATTCTGAGGAGTTTGAATTTACTCATTTTCGAGCTCCGAACTCGCGTTCCAGCGATGCATCATGTTCCTTGACCAAGAGCGTTACGGGGGTTCATTAATGCAACCGTAAGTCGCCAATGTTTGTGGTCCCAAAACTTGATGATGTCAGAAGATCCGGCAGCTGACTGGAGTACTATCGCGTTTTGTGAAAAAAATTGGTGGGCAAGTGGGTATAGCATGACCCTCAAGACGTTCATTAATGCAATATCAACTCGCCTACTTACCATAGTCTCAGTGACTCGCGGATGTCAGAAGCTCGGGCTGCTGATGGCGAGCAGGCGCCAGTGCCTCTTGCCGATCTGATGGGTATCTTTCCATAGCTCCTTCAATGAGCTGATCGAGCGATAGCCCAGTGAGTGATTTATAGCTGTCTGCTTCAATCGAAAGGATCTACGCGCTTTTTTTATGTCTTTCGGATGCTCCCATCGTGTAATTGGAAATAAATTAATAAGTTATAATCTCTTGTGTTCTTCTTACGTAGTGGGCTACAATTTCTATTCCTTCAAGGACTTAATTAGCTTTAATATTGAATGAACTGTTCTAACGAGTTGTAACAAAATGATTTATCACTGAGCTCTAGACTTGAGGGTGTGATGTATTGGTGCCTGGTAAATGCAATCACTTCATAATTCGTTTATGGCTTCAGTAAACACTGTGAGGCAACTCTGCCATTTTAGGGCACAAAAAATTGAATCATGCAAGTTGTTCTCTAAGCAAAGGTCGCAACGATCGCCTCATAGGCACTGTGCAGCAAATGGTCTGGAATTCTATAAATGAATAAGGTAGTTATTACTGAAGTAATATTCAAATGTTGAAAAATTTAGCGTGTTAGGGTGTCTGCTTACAACGACAAATGCAAAATTTATAGCCTGAAGAAATGAAACGCGTGTGGATTTGTCGCAAAGCGCAGGTGGATTTGCGGAAATAGTTATACTAAGAGAAATATTGGATCTCTTCTAACAAATGATGTCAGGGATAACTGGTCCGTAAAAATAAGTGCTACATAAGCCATAAAAAATCGAGATCTCGTTTGAAAACACATGTGCAATTGAATACGCTGAAGGTTACGAGACGAAGTTTTTTCTACCGTTATAACGAAAGAAAGATCGATGTCGCTGACATGAAAGCGCAGTTTTGTAGGCTCAGATTTTTACATACTTTAGTGAACGACGCTCAGCCTTTTCAATAATTGAAGCATTTTTTATTGACGATACATATATGTACGCTCAAACGAAGACATTATTTAATTTACACAAATAAATTTTTAGATTCCCATTTAATAGTATCAAGCATGCAAATTCGTGTCGAAAACGAAAGTTTTAACTTCATATAACGTACAGGTTGTGATGTCTTCATGCTCTTTCTCTTGATAAGAACGGTTGAGTGTCAAAGTGTGATCATAAAATCGAAGGGAGTCCTCGCAGAGTCCGTTCCCGAATCGGAAGACGGAATTAAATGAGGTACCTTGCCTCTGTGTTCGCTTTCATCTTTGTAAAAGATTCACTTAAAGCAGTAGCTTGCACTTCTCCACCATTACCGTCACGAGGCTGACTTAAAGCTTTATATTAACATGTAAGCCTGGCACTAACGATCGCGTTCTTGGCAAATATAGTCTCTGTACGCTTTGAGTAAGTAATTTCTCAACAAATTCTGCTCATTATCTACCTGTTTAATTCACTGCAGAGTGCATAATGTAGTAGCGGGCGGCGAGAGATTTTCTGTAGACACTACTGAGGCTGTTGACTTTAACTTCTGCTGAGGTGAAATTTTACTTTATTTCTCTGTAACTTTACGACAAGGGCACTTCTTGTGACTCATGAAGCGTCGCAACTGAATCCCGCAGAAGAGCTGTATCTTTTGCGCATCTTATATCTTCGTAACGATCTAGCTAAGTATCATTATTTTGTGGCGATGTGAAGGATATTTAAGGTCTCGAATGGCGTCTCTGAGTCGAGGGAGCGAGCTCGCTAATCGCGCAACGTTGTCAAAACTAACGCGCCTCCTCGCATTATTCTTGCTGGGGAGAACTCTTAACGACCTGCAATTTGGCTGCTCCAGAATTCACCTCAGCGTCCAGTGATGCGAAGCTTCTTGAAACTGAGCCGAATACGCAAAGACGTTTGCCTCGCCCGTTACCGCCTCGGCCCACTGCTTCTCTGTGACCCTTGAAACTTTCTGAGACAAATGAGAGGAGATCACGTCAGCCTCAAATGCATGAGTTGAGTGGCAGTGTGCCAAGTTGGGAGTTGTTTTACAGCTTGGCGGCCGTGTTGTTCGAGTTGGCTTTTTAAGAACATCGATTTGCTCTGCTGAGCCTTGTGCCTATACTTGGCATGTACTTCAACTTTCCTTGATATTCTGCCTGACTTAGGGCTGAATTATTAAATGGGGACTTCAACTCTAGGTTTTGTATTGTTTATTTAATCAAGGAAGTTATTACGAATTGTTTTTAACATTTTTAATCTCTTTATCTTTTAGAGAGCCGATAAAATAGCTCATTGAATCACTTTCTGAAGACTCATTTTCTTGCTATTTGCTAGCTCTTTTAGGTTTGTTATAAGTATTTGAGCTTTAAATTGCATTTTGATTTATGCATTTACAAAAGTTTTTATTGAAAATGGTTTCGTCTTCTGAATTGCGTGAGAATGGACCCTTATTATAGCTGCATATGACTCAGTATATGCACATTAATGTCTCTTTTATCGCCTTCATCCATACTGATAAAGGATGCCAAGAAGTCTCCGTGCAATACTTTAAATGTTGTGGTCACAATGGAGTGTCTTCTTAGCGACATGTGCACATCGTGTACACTGAGATGGCTGGAAATGTCTATAGACAGAGGCGTGACCTAAATTCTCAATTTAACATTATTAAGGCACCTAAATACTACTTACCCTGACATACAGGTTGCTTCGAAAATTATTGTCGACTAACACAAAGAAGTGAAGGCTTAGTAGTGTGTTCCTTGTGGCGTATGGTCGTGCAATGAAAAGTTTACTCAAGATTCCAATCCTTGTGAGGCGCTTCAGCTCAAGCTCAAAAGCAAAAAGTTGTCGCACTCACGTTTCCCATGAGAATTTATCCTGCGGGTACTGGACATCGCATGATTGTTTCCAGAAAACATCGTTTGTTGCCAAGCAAGACTCATCCTACGCCAAAAAATAGCTGGGGAGTGAGCTTATGGAAGACTGTGGGTTGGGCCATATTTCTGAGAGGCGTGATCATTACATCGAAGTATCTCTAGTTGCCCACCCAGATATTTACACCTCGCTCACTTCCTCGTGAACGGCCGCGACAGCCTGGCTCGTATTCGAGGAGCAATGCAAATTGCCGATAAGCTTTGGGTTCTTAATTATAACGTTCCTCAAAACTCTTGCCTGTAATCACATGTTTGTTAATTTGACCTGAGTGTATAGCACATGCCGCCGTACCGTGGCTTGATTTTAGCGTCTGGCGCTTTACGTACAAAGATGTCGTGGCAGTCGCTCATCGCAACGAGCAAATTTGTTATGCAGAATAGCGTTATAGATCTGATGCGAGGTTGGTTGACTAAACGTTTCAATGGAATCGGGGTTTCCATTGCGCTGAATAATATGCTCAATGCAAATCAGTATCGTGGAATAAAATCTTTCGAGTGGAATTTGGTCATTTCCATGAGGTGTGTCGTTCATAGAGATTAATTTCATAGCTATTTGCTTTGCAAAATAAGTGACTCCATTCGCATTGCCTCCGTGCAAAAGTGCATAGATTTTTGTCGCTAAAACTGGAAAGCTCACAGAAATGTGGCAAAATTGGAGCTTGCCTGACACGCAGTGAAATATTCTTCTGTTGGAAATGGTTTATTTTCGTTTGTTACTTCAGAGCTAACTGTATCGAAGTTTTATTTGCATGCTAACTATCTTTCTGGAATTAGCATGTATTCAAATAGAAATTACATAAAATAAAACAATTGTACAAAATGTGTTCGTTACACTACAGTAATTAGGCAATTATTAATGCGTAATTTCATAATAATTCTAGCTCTGCTAGTAATTCGCAATTAACACACATCTGCACATAAAGCATCTTAGGTAATTAAGGGATAATACACTATGTTTTTAAATGTCATAATTTCACATAGCCTCAATACAAAATTAAAAATATCAAAGTTATTTCCCTGAACGGTTACATACGTCTGTGTGCCGCAATGCTCACTCGCATCAGGAAGACGGGCTTTGACCGAGAAAAACAGAGCTCTTATAAATATAATTTACGACCATCTACCCACTACCTTTGCAACATATATGCAGCGAAGAAAGCATGAGCACAGAAAGTTTTGAAACTGTACAGCAGTGCACGCCCCAGTTAATTTCAAGCGTTATTGTGAAGTGCTAGATTTTATGCATCTAGTGAATTTGATTGTGTTGGCGTATTATTTTAAATACATCGTCATCCTGTTGATTTAGAAACCAAACCGTTTTTTGTCATCTAAAATTTCTGAAACCAAGATTTCGGATTCGCTCGAGCTTATGCGGGACTCTAAAACTCGATGGTGAAGTTAACCCACCAAATTTCGCTGGATGTGACCGTAGGAGCGAGCCCGGCGGTGTTGGATCGTGAGGAGGGGCGGACTGTCTCGAGGGCGTAGTTTGCTTGTTCTCGGTGCACCGGACAAATTGCGCTCTGCCCTGGGAAACTTGAGAAAGCCGACCCACCTGTACGTGTCGGTCAATTGCAAGGACCAAAGGTTATGTTCCCGTAAAAACAATGGTGAATCGAAAAGGACTCTTGTCCATAATGATAACCCTGTAATTTTTCGTAAGCCGAAGGTAAAAGTACGATAAAATTTGTAAGGGGCTTGTAAATGTTTCAAAATTTGTGATGTTCTGTAGAATAAACGAGATAGCTCTTGCCAAAGAAATAATTGTACATAAAAAAAGACGCAGAATTTTTTGTATCCAATATCAAAGCTCAAATATCAGATTTGAAACGGGACGTACTCTTATAAAGGAAGGTCTAATCTGACGTACGTCTGCTGACTGCCGATGAAAAGCTCAAATTTGCGTTCGGTAGAATGGGTCACACATCGAAAAAGATGAAATTTACGTTTGATATTCGTTAAATTAAAAACAATAGATCCCACCTCTTTGCAATATATTATTTTATATATTATATGTATATTATTTAATATACTGAATTAAAATATATTTAAATATATTATTTAATATTAAGTTTTTGGCCAAAAATATTGTATGATGTTGATTCTACAGAGCCCTTAATTTATCAGAAACTTCTCAAACACACTTTGCGCATATTTGGTAATGTATGCGTGCTCTAAATTCCCATGTTTGTCTCAATTTGAGGAGCTTGTGGTTATCTATACATATTTTTTTCGGTTCATTCTCAAGCAGAGCCAATGTACAGAGTATGCGTGTACGAGTATTGAAAGGATGTTAGGGAAGAAAAAATACAAAATTTCATACCTACCAGAAAGTGGCTAACTAAATACTTTTGCCGACATGAAACTTCGCGAAAAAAATGTTTTTTTTTTTTGAGATATTAGCTGTTTAATGTTTGAGAGGAAAAAATTTGAAAACCAAACCGCCCGAAAATAACCTATTTATACATTTACTATACAGAAATTGTTTAAATTTTCCACCATCCACATCGATGCACTTGCGATATCTTAGGCTAAGCACTACGGGATATTGTGGAAAAGGCTTGGTATTTCAGAAATATCGCCAGGAACCACGAGATCTTTCTCTCGCCTTGCCCCGAGATATTTTTCTGGTTCATAGGGACTGGATAAACAAGACTTTTGATGTGTCCCCAAAAAGCGATACGCAACGATGTGGGTAGTGGAATCTATGAACAATTTCTGTCAAGTAAATATATAAATTTTGTTTGCAAATTTCCTTCTTTCAAACATTAAATAGCTAATATCACCACAAGCAAAATTTGTTCTCAAAATTTCATGGCGGCAAAAGTGTTTAGTTTGCCACTTTATGGTTGGTGTGAAATTTTTTTTTTCTGTTTCCCCAAGACCATGCGTGTATGCGTATGGGAATTTGCAGCGCATGGTTGTTCTCTTGCACCTCGGTCTTTTTGTTGGGCCTCCTCCGGTACGAGCGCACACACCACATGCGGTGCTACGGGGCACGTTCGTGCCGGTAGAAAGTCATCAAGCAAGAACAAATGAGACACCGTTTTTTATTGAAGACCAGGTACTCAGTACTTAATATATGGTAACTTGCCGAGTGCTTCATGTACTGTTGTTAATTGAAAACCAAATGTCTCGGGGTATCACTGAGCGTAGAGTTGGTCTGACGTAAAACGAAAAGGTCGAGCAAAAGTGAAAATAATTGATCGATTGGACTGCTGACGTAAATCCTCCTAATGACTCTGCCTCGAGAATTAAAAAGAAAAATTGAAAGTAAAATAACAAAGAAAAACTTGGAATGGGCTCAAGATCGAAGTCGTTGTTATGCTGTTTAAAATATGTGTAAGCGTCCACGCGTAAGTAATTATTCAAAGTAGAGTGGTGTTCCCGCTAGTTCGTGAAACTGTTAATGAAACTGATAAATATGGTAATTATCGTCCAAAATATAAGATTGGTCAAGAGTCGCAGACCACAAAAGTTGCAATGTATGATCCTTATGCCACTAAAAGTTGTTCGCCCTCTTTTTCAGATACATCATAGATCATTACTCGTAAAAAAATTATGGAGAAGTACAGCGTCGTACAACTTACACAAGTTGTGAAATTTTATCAACTTCTGGGGTCAACTACTTTAAGACAAAGAGTATATTGCAGATAATTTCAACTGAGAGATGGACCAACCGCGTGCACAACTCGTATCACAGTTTGTCGTCTTGAAGGATAAGGAGGAGTGAGTGATCTGCCGCGAGCTGGGGGACTTCGCCCTGTCATAATTAGCAATGAGAACAGGAAAAAGAGTGCGTGAGAATGTGGGGCAGAATCCTGGAACGTGACTCGAAGATGTTCTGTACAACTTAGGCTATCACGATATCTCCAAGAGAAGGCCTATGACAACAAACCTGAAGCCCTGGAGCAATTCAAGGAGAACATCACGAATGAAATCAGGACATTGAACCGAAACAGGGATCCTCGAAGCCATCACAGAGCATCTTTGAAAAAGCATGGGCATACGAAACTGAAAATGAATGAGATTTAAACGATGTCATTTTTCATACATAAATAAGTTTTCATTTCTTGTTATTTTGTGCGATTAAATTTTCAGAATCTTCTCATATTGCGTTTTAAATTCCATAACTCTAGTAACAAAAATAAAGGAGCTATCAAATTCCAAAATCCCTTAGTGGCTTTCGGCCTACCCTGTTCATTCATTGGAAGATAACTGATTAAGCCCTGATTAGATGGAAATTTAACAAATCTAAAATTTAGGTGTTAATGGGTTAATTGAAAGTGGGCTCGTCCGGATTGAGAGCATGTGATAAAATATGCAAGTATTCGTACAGAGACTGAGGCGAGAGGGACCAATGCTTACTGTCTTTCGATTGTTTTTGTTTCTCACGCTCGCAGTGTCCAGTGACTCGTCGCGAGTGCAATAAGCAAAATCAGGTTTTTACGAACTCAATATTAGCAATACTACGCATTTGAAAATAAAATAGTTTAAAGTGAACACATGGGAGAAAATGTCAAACTGGAATGTTTGGTATTTTCAAAAACATCAAGTTTCCTTCGCACGAGTAAATAAAAAAATTGTTATCGCGTAACATTTTTCGTATTCTTATTCCCCTGGACAATTAAAAGTGTTTTTAACTAAATTTTAAAACGTTAATTATGATTGAAAGTTGGAGAGAAAGGAACTAAGATTAAGGAATTATATTGATTAAAATTCCAGCTAGTCTTGGCCACGAAATTCTAGCGGGACGACTCATGGGGTCCACAGTTAAAAAGTTATGGTAGTAGACCACCAGCCGCCGGGAAACGTAAACTTTCGCCTCATGAAAGTACAATAATTTGACCTTTTCATTGTACACATTTGTACATGAAACGACGCGGTCTGACTTCACAGGAATTTCTTGAATGAATTGTGCGGAAAAGTGGGAGAAACTTTATAACTTCTACATATATTATCCGAACTGTAAACAACACACATTCATTCTCCTCTGTTATCTTTTGACGGGTCTTCAGTATGAAATTGAGTCGGAGTGTTCGTTTTCCAAGTAATTTTGATAATTAAAGTCAGAATTTAAAGCTGATTTCACAACTTTTAATGTACATCATAACTCTGTGACTTAGTGCAGAATTTTGTTCATTTTGCATTATCAGCAAGTCGTGAAACTCTAAAAAGAAATAATTTGTTCATACGACATCATATGATTGAACTATGTTCAATTTGAACATTAGATCACTCGTGAACACATCAGTCACTTTGAATAACCTATGCGACTCATACCATTACCCGATATGAGAGCCTAACTTTGTTTGTTCAAAGTAACTGAGAGAAGGCAAATTTTCAGTAGGAAGAGACGATATCTCGCTAATTGGTAACTTCGCAAGGCAAATGAACATGCATTCCTAATCCAACTAATAAGTGCTTAGGCAGCTTTTTTATGACGGTCCAGTGTTGACTAAGAACACGGCAGCAGCTTGTGGTGGTCTGAATTAGCTTTGATATTAACTCGTACATCCGTCATTGTTCTCACTGTAAGAAACAATCGATCTCCTTTAACTGAGTATTTTATTTTTGATCTCGAAACCTGTTTTGCCTGCTCACACGCAGCTGCATGGCTGTAAAGCTGCACAAATTGTGGGCTCTCCAGGATAATGGTTTCCACGAACGAGCGTCAGTTGCTTCACTCCATTTAATTAGGCGCTGCTAAGTGCTAACCTGCATCTCTAAGAGACCTCGCCCAAACCGCATTATATATGCACCGAGAAAACAGTGGGCCTACCATGGTTTAGTGACACAAATTGTGCACCAGAACGCGAAGGTTAAGGAAATACGATTGATTTTATAGTTCCTTGTCGGTGTATAATCTGAAAATACTACAAGATTAACGTGCACGATATTGCCATTGGCATATCTTAGTGAAATAACCCGTAGTACGACTGGTGGCGACTCCTATCTAATATGTTAGACTCTTACAATTTTGCAGAAAAGCTCTATTCATACGAATAGAGTCATGGCTAACTTGTATGGGTTTGCTTCATCCCGGGTGCAAATCACCCTCTTCGCGCGAGTATTACTATAAAGATTATTATCTCTTGTTTTGATGCAGAACGCCCATAGATATATCGTGGAAATGATCACGAGCAATTAGCTCGCTGGACTTATATGTGAAGAATGGCGTTAGACATGAACGCGGCTCGTCAGAAGTGCTGGCTGCTCGTGAGAAAACATGTTTCTTCGATTGACTGAGTTGCGAGGCAGCTTTTTCCATTCGGGGGATGAAAGAAAATCTAAAGCCAATTTGTTTCGAGCGTCAAAAGCGATATTTCAAGATCCAGCTGTCCACCTTGTGGCATAATAAGCATTTTGGCCAAAAAATTTGTCACCGGCTACTAATATGGTTTAGGACCTTCACGAGCATGAATAGAAGATATTGGCTGCAATTCTGTACAGTATTAAGTCTACGAGTGTCCTACTGTACAATTGGTCTATTTAAACCATTCTTGCATCAATTGATCTCGAATTGCAGCTACTATACGTAGGCAATCTTCTTGAACGTCTAACTTGTCGTTCTAGGTGGTCCTACAAATTTTGGGTTCATGTTTGGGGACTTGACTGATCAATCTGAATGCTGACATACTGAATGACTGTCATGCGTATTAGTAACAGTTTCCATCCAATGAGCCCGGAAGTTGTCATTGAAAGATAGATAAAGACGCATAAACTCTTCAAATAGATATTGTGCACATGTCCAAACTTGGTTTTCTAGCTGCTCAATATAGCTACGCTGGTTCAGTTTAAGATACTTCAACTAAAAGACCCGCTTCACTGTATTTGAAACAGCACCAGAACATGACAGCCCCTCCTCCTCCTCCTTGTATTGCTCCTTGCAAACAGGCTTCGTTGCATGTGGTCTACCATGAATACGACGGCAGGCATAATTGCTATAGAGATAAAACCGAGATTCGTTTGACCACATGACGTATCTCCACTTCTCTACAAACCGATGGGCTTGTGCTTTGGCCCAGTTTAAATCAATGGTCTTGTGGGCAGGAGTTATCATCGGCTGTTCACGAGCATTTTGCTCCATGTATCCATTGCATGAAGTTCCTTACAAAGAGGTCCTTTAGAAACAGTGAGATGAGGGCGATCATTGACGTTTCACAGAATCTCCTTCCTTGATGCAAAGCGATTCTGGTTAACAATTCTTGACTCACGGGGGCGGTCCCTATAGGTTAGAATTTTTTTTGACCACAATTTTGCTTTGAATTGCCGTATATACTGGGTTATTTCCGTCGTTGCTAGACCCGCGTTCCCGCAACAGTGATGCATGAAGTGCGAGTGAATTCCGCTCCGTCCTTCACTGGGTGTCCCTCTACCCAAGTGAATACAATAGTCCTTTTTTGCCATTCCTAGACGTCTTGCTTTCGTCCCGTAGATGTGAAGCAACGTAGAAAACTCTATACCATGCCAGTTCTGATTGAAGACTGATGCCTTTTCTGTAATTTCTTATAACCTAAATATTGGTCACAGCATTGAAAACTGATTAATGAGTGTAGTAAATTACTGGAGCACGAAAAATTACAGGAGATAAATTTTTTGTCCGGTGAGCATATAATGGGACGGTATTGGTCAACGACCGTACAACATGCTTTATATTGAATCAGGGTTTTAGAAATATTTCTAAATGAAAATGACGTGCTTCGTATGTACTTCAATAATTAATGTGTGAGGAAAAATTGTGCCATTTGCTCTTGATTTATGTGTTTTACTGTTATAAAACCGTTTCTGCATATGTGAAGTATAAAATAAATCAACAAAAATGGAGAATCAAACACCGCTGTCATGACCTTTTACTTTTTCATAGAGGAAACCCACGCTGGATTGAAGATCTCTGAAGAATTCGATTTCTTATCGAAATGACCTTGAATTACAAGCGTTCCTACCCTTTTTTTGCGATGGTCTCATTAGTTTGTTGGTCGCGGCTATCGAGCTAGAAGGGCGCGCTGTTCGTTCTCACACTTTTTGCCGAGGGGCTCGGCGGCAAGATTCGAGACGGCACTTGACGCTCAAGAGCCTCATGTGCATGAGAGGCGACGGTGTCTCTTGACCAACACTCGAAAAAATAGTCCTCATCATTCTTGTGCACCTCCTCAAAGGAGCAAAAGTTCCTCCTTCTGTCACAGACTTCGCTCAGCGTTTGTGGATTGTCACATGCGTGGAGGACAGCAAACGAAGGCCCGAACTGGATTGTCTTTCGGTCGCACGATTTTTTTATTCTCTAAACTGGCGAAGATTTTTTGGTCGGATTTTACTTTACGGTTACGTATTCGGATCATGAATCCCTTGTTGAGTACAAAAATTCCTTCAATTTTGTCGTTTAGAGGTTCATGAATTATAATCTAATTGTTTCCACAAGAACTCCCGAAATTATATTAAGCAACATAAGAACGTTCAATTTAATACCCAATAACCAGTTTTGGAGCAGGTACATCTACTCGAAGTTGATACGAAGCGTGGAAGCCGCCCAGCCACTAAGCCACCTCATAAAATGGTCAATGTTATGACTCATGCAGTGTTTTGATCGACAACCGATACGGTTATACTAAAGAATAACTGACGCACATTGTGATAAAACTTGTTCTTATATGGACATAAATCGTCTACCATTTCTCCTTATATATCTTTTGTATTGTAGTACACTCGAGTTATGTGCACGCGCCGAGGATAGCAAAAACAGCTTCAAAATGATGTGAATAAAACTATAAAGCGTTCGAGAATCGCAGAACTGATCGTTAATGTCTGAATTGAAAACAATTGCTCAAATAAAAGTCGATCTTGAAGTTCCTCAAAAGGAACAAAAGAGTTTTCCTTATCGATAACACAAACATCTAAGCTAAAATATTCTCAAATACAGGAAACTTTCATGGATCGCATCTTCACAAAAGTTACGTACTAATAATTCGATAGTGTATTTTACGGAAATGATCTCGTGCATTGGATGTTAGGATTCTTGAATGTCCTACCAACAGATTGATATTTTTGTGGGATTTGAAGAGTGTTGAATAAAGTATAGAGTTCTTTCGTTGTCCGTCGTGTGTACGAGCGTAGCCCCGCACTAGTTGCACTCGTACCGGGAAACGACGTATCTTTGCATCACGAATGACGTTCTACCAACATGCTGTTTACATTGAACTTCCAATGAGACACAATTAGAAAATATTGATCCATGGATAAAATCTTACTGTGCAATTCCCTAACTCGCAACAACGTTGCTGCTCCTGCCTTTACGTGTGGAAAGAAAAGTGTCAGCCTACATAATTTTTCATAACTATCCATTTTTTGTGATGTCTTTGTTTGTTTCTGCCTAATACGGATTGTTACAGGAGCTCAAAAAGTGTACTCTTCGGTATCTTCTTCGTGAAAATTGTCCCTAGATGTCAGGGGAATTTTTTATTTGAGTACGAAAAGTCTCCAAGCTACCCCACAGCTCTGCTGGAACTGCAGTGTTAACAAGACTTTTCTACGGGTATATTTAAGCGCTTCGACTCCTCGCTCAGAAGCTGAGGTCTGCGGTTTTCTTTCTCTTTAGAAACCCAAATGACAATCATAAAATACACCTGGCATAAAATACACCTGTTTAAATAAAATACACCGTTCGCTTAATAGATGCGCATACGTTTAATGGATTGGTATTAAGCTGAATTATTGAATAAAAATAAAAGAGTTGTTGAAAACATAAAGTTATTCTTGGCTTAGAAATTTCATTTAATAGTAGTTAAACTATACAAAGGTCTTACGTGGTCGATTATCTTTGCAAATGGACAAAATTCTCATGCAGCGGTAGGTAACCACGTAAAGATTGAATTTCAATTGCAAGAGATGGCAAGGGAATATAGAAAAATGTGCAAGATAAATAAGTAAATGATTTGGAGAGAGGAATCTCAGAAGTGGATACTACGGCGCAGTATTTTTATTTGCATGAGCAGGCTTTGCGTGGGTTCTTGGACGGCAGAATTGATACTATTCTAAACATCCGTCCGCCTATTGAGCAAAATTCAATAGCTGAACTCATAATGAATGCGCGTCTTCTCATTGGTCAACCCTTCTTATTCAGAAGTAATGTCAAATAATTGAGATGAATGGCCAGCGGTGTCAATATATGAAGCCAAAGCAGAAATTGTCCGGAACGAAATCCTGTTGCTTATGGCTATCAACTTCATCTTACGGATGACTTGAGTAAGACCTAGCAAGTAACTTTGCTGTAGCTTAGAGTTACTAAAAGGATTTCTGAGACCCGTCGCATTATTCATTGTCAGAGCCTGTTTTCTCATCTTGAGAAAGAATTCATTGAGCATTCGAGGGTGGTAGCAAAATTTCAAGTAAATGATATGATGACCTCGACTTGTCAGTCTTTGCAGGTCAATATCAGCGTTAGATGTTTTCTACTCGTGAGCAATAGCAACAAATTTCAAACGAATTTAAATTACCAGTTAGCAATATCTCGACAAACAGAATTTTATTGTTTTTATCCTCTTTGATGTAGTTTTATCTCAGCATGATTTCCTTGCGCTGTCACAACCCGAGACTCTACACGAAGGCAGTTTCATGTGAAGAAATCTGTAAAAATTTACAATTAGCTATTACATTCCCATCAACTCTGCCTGCAAAAATATGGAAACATTAAACCTTCACTTAGGACAGAACATGCCTGTTATTACAGTGAAATTATGATAAAATATTTTTACCTTTATTTAACCAGGGGTGAATTTTCTAAATAGAGTCTTCTGAGGTTAAAAAAATACTAAATTTCCTTCAAATGAAAGTGTATAATTCTTATGAAACATCCATTCATGATTCATGGGGATCTATTTAACTTTTGATGTTTTCGAAATAAGAATTGAGAAACGATAAACTGTTCAATAATAGAATTTTATTTTGAAATTTGTGAAACTTAAATCAAAACAACATAAGAGTACGGACGAATGAGGAGGCATTTCATTCTTTCACAAACAGTACACGTGACTATACAAGTGTTCTAAGTGCACGGCTCTTTAATATCTTTAATTGGGATTTGTTCCTCACATGAGGATAAACGTTGAAAAACATACTATAAACATAGGTTGAAAATTTACCAACGCATAGCCGAGATTTAGAATCTGACTTGAATCATAAATCTACGTAGTGTACACACTAAATATGATCCCTTTTTGATTTCTTTTTCATGTTCCACAGTAGGAGTAGTAATGCGGCTGGAAAACCTTTCACTGGAATCTTAATATCTCATTAACTATTCCGTCACCAGGTTAATTACTACTGCACTGCAGAGCTATTTAGAAACGCACACTTTGCGATGGAACTCTTCCGGTAGTTCACCATGAAGAAATGGAGGCGCACCGTCCATGCGATTTCGAGACGCAGGGGGTGCCGCGGCCGCATTACTCGGGAGACAGCGCTCTCTGTTTGCAGAGCACCGTCTGTAGCAGAGCTCATCAGTTAAACATAAAGGATTAAATGCTGGGATATATGAACAAGCCAGGCTGCTCCTACAGAAAATTCAACAGTAGCTACAACGCTGCATGTTTGCCGCGCATCAAACGTGCACGCGAGATGTGACAGGGCAAGGGCGGAGTCGCCTTGCTTGGTCAGTTGACGTTTGTTTATTAAAGCCATGAAAAGACCAAGGGCGGGAGCGCCGAGTAAACATAAGCTGCTTGTTCGCCTTATAACAATGAAAAATAAAAATGCAGCACTAGCAGATGATCGTGATGACAAAATTGTAGGAAACTTTTGGAATGAATGTTTGTACTCCGAAATTTCGCTACCAGTGGTAAGTTTTGAGTGGAAGTATAAATTTTCGTATCAATACGTAGATCATGCTTATGCTCTAAGGCGGATACTTAATTTTAATATTTGTACCAACTACAGCTCTAGCATAATGAAAGACTTTGCATTAATCCTCGATTAACATATTTGATCACAGCGCATGCATTATCAATGTAAAAAAAATTCTCGACATGATAATGAGCGTAAGTTTTTGAAAAAAGGTAGCAAAAAATTAAGAGTGATTCAGATTATCGTCGCTCAGGGGACATAAGAAAGGCATAAGGTTTTGTTAGTCAAGTTTGTCTATCGTATGCTACATGTTTCGCATCCTGGAGAGGGGCACAGTCAGGTTAAGGCTTTCTGGATTACTATTTTTCAAACCTACTTTGCTTCGTTCAATTTTCACATGTTCTTCACTGTCTATTCTTCGCTTATTTTGTTCTTTTTTTAACTTAATGTTTCGACACGCAGGAGATCCTTTGTGGTAATAGACCTAGTGCTTAGATTTCCCGTTCTCTAGAGTCCATACTAAACTGTCCCTTCCCGTCGCTCACTTTAGATCACATGTCATGTGGAAAGGGTCTTGAAACCACGACTCTAATAATAATAGCAATAAGTCAGATTATTTATATTGTACAACGTGCTTAAGTATTAGAGCACGAGACTACTTCTTCTTAAAGCCGTCAGCTACCAATAACTACTTAATCATGCGAGGAAATGGTATCGAATTTAATTTAAGCGGTATTCACTTTTACTGTTTGCGAAATTTTGTCGCGTAATTAGCGAAAGATGTGGCCTCCGCTAAAGCTACAAGCATCAAGCGCTATGCTATTGGATAGAAAAATTTAGAGATCAGTATTGAGCATGTCTTATTTCTTGACAATTATGATTTATGAAAACAGCCAATAGGTCCGAGCGATAAAAAAGAATTGTGAGCAAGATATTATCACGTTTCTCTATTTTCAGTTCCTTCTTACCTATTCATTGTAGAAGAATGATACACGCACGCATACTTGGATTACTCAACAAGTCATTTTCTCTTTCTGCCCACGTTACCGAATCCTAACTTCATTCTATTTTTCCTAGTTTTACCTTATCTCACGGTAAACTTCACCTTATTGTTAAGAACCCAAAATTTTCTTGCTTTATGCTGATCGATAAAGTCTTTAAAAAATTCTGAGGCTATTCAGGCGCTGCCGTAAAAATGAAAAGAGTCCATTTCTCAAGCCATGGGCAATACTGGGCGCGCGAATTGCTCACTCCAGACAGTATCGATCAATAAATTTTAATTTAGTGCTCGAAAATAATGAAAAATTATTGGTGATAACAGCATGCACAAACACTGAACAAAGGACTTCTTATCACTTGTCGGGGGCTTGGAAAATGTGAGTATAGTGAGCTCAGTAATGTACGGTTACGTATTTTTCCGCTCGTGGGAAGACGTAGTGTACGTCCCATATCTCATACACTACTTAATATACTTCAATTCACACCTTGCGCATTCCTCATGTAAATGTCAATGTATTACATACTCAAGTATTATGTATAATTCAACTCACCTTACGTTATACATTTGAATTAATATGCAGGATTTGTTAAACAGAATGTCAGGGAACCAATCTGACTTCTATATAATTGATGGTAACAGCAATTTACGCTGAGATGAATTTGTCGAGGCTATAGAAAGCAAATAGGAGTATAAGATGCCTTCGTTTTTATTCATAATAATGGGATTACAGAAAAAGTGTAATGACATCGCCGTTCCAAAGTCACCCATCGACAAAGAAGTTATAATGCCACATGTTTCTTCTTGGGCATAAAGGTACAATAATTTCAAAGGGGTGTTAAGTATGAGTTGATTTCGGTCTGCAAAATGCAACACGAACGAACACTAGACCGTATTTTTTCCAATATCTCTATGAACTTGCTTGGAACAGTCATAGTATGCCTATTTGGATCTTTACTCAATGATGAAAAAAATTCTTGCTCCATCTGTTACATTTTTGTATGTTCTTAATCAGATCACTGACTTATCGCTCGGCAGGAAAGTGTTGGTATTATCTGGAGTCGTCCACCCTGCCGTGTGGACAAGCGGTCTGGCCTTTCGATATTCGACTTATGCATGCAGTGTTATTTGAACGAGTGTGGCGTGTTCGATTGCGATGATTCATTACGAACAGCGAGGTGATAGAGGGAGCGCTTTCCACCGTGAGACATTTATTTGGAGTACATGAACTTGTTTACTACTTTGCAAATTATTATTTTGCCTGTGTTTGCGCCCAGTATCATGGTGAGTTCATTTAGAAAATTCGACAATCTTTTGTGATAGTTTCCTAAATGGCTACGTGTTGTCGCACTTAGTGATCAGTTTCAGTCTTTTAATGTTATTATTTTGGTTACATTAACTTTTATTGACCGTATCCTTTTGAAATTTTTGAGCTGGTAATATTTCTAACTATGATTAAGAAAGCTCAGTGTGAAATAGCTATAAAATTCAAATAACCGAGTCTAACATTAAGTGCTTTAGATTTGTTAATACGTTGGAAATATGACAAAATTCTTGAAAGCGTTTGCCACAGGTTAAGAAAAATTCTCCTAGTTTAAACATAATACATTTCAAATCAACGAGATAACTTCAACAACTATATGTTTCTGGAGTTAAATGAAAAAAAAAAATTTCTGTCAACATTCTACTTCGTAAACGTCAAAAGTTCGTGCATGAATTTATTCATCCACGAAAATGTTCATTTATGCTTTGGGAAATTTTATGGCATCATTTAAGCATGGAGAATTGCCCTCGCGCTACACGCTGCCTGAGCGCCGCCTCCGCAATTTTATGGCCGCTAACAAGGACATTGATGTTCATGTTCCGAAAACAACGCCCAGCCCCGTAATCCTCGTCGAAGCCCTCGACTAATTTTGATTAAGAATCGATGGCCATGTTGCAAACCTTGAATAATACTTCGGTAAGTCTGCTTATGCGCGGGCTCACAAAAACAGCCAGCAGTGTCATATAATGTACTTGGATCAGTATTTCGTGTCGTAAGATGTTCTTCTGAGGATGTTTGATGCCTTTACCTGCCACGCAAAAAGTGAATTAATCACTTTTGAATGAATTTATCACGAGTGTTTAAACTTACGGAATGCATTTTAAACAGTAGAACATCAAAGGTGTTGCTTAAAAGGAGTGTATTGGAGTATCGTTAACTACGGGCATATCCGAAAGTGCGTCCACGATGCGAGACTAAATGTTCATAAATTTCAACCGCTTAAATCAATTTGTTGAACAATTACCATGCACTACAGCCACATAAGAACTTCGATAGGAATTAAAGGAAGCTTAGCAAATCGCTTGAGGAAGTAGAAGGGGATGCCAATGTTTTCCATGGGAGTCTTATCGTTGCCTAAAGCGAGAGCGACCACGGAGCTGGCAAACACTCCTGCAAACAAGCACAAGAGAAGGAAACAATATACCTGCCTCGCACGGTCAACACTCCAAAACGCTCCGGTCTTTTCCTCGGCGCAATTGTATGCACTTGGGGGGACAGTCTCGACTGCTTGCCTCGGTATGCGAGATTTTGGTTTCCTGCTTTGTGGATGGGACGTGTGATGCGCACGCTTTTAGTGGATGTTTTCACGGCAAAGGGGCTCGTACTTAGACACCATTAAATAGCTTTACTTGGCCTCTCAGTGTTTTTCGTCGTGATAAAGCCTCAAGTATTTTGAAATTAGAAATGTTTTTCTCTGTTTGAGGCCGCGAGGTGAGAGGGAGGGTTCACGAACTCAGGTGGGCTAATTTAATTCAGTCGTTCATTTGAGTACCGCAGAAATTCAATTCTCTCGTAGTGAATAAATCATGGGTTTTCTCGTAAAACGTACTTTTTAACTACCATTAATCTAATAGTTAGGATGAAAAGTTAAATCGACATTTAAAATACAATGTCAATTTCCATCATTTTTGTTGAATAAACGTTCTGTCACCCTCATTACTTCACCATTTCTTTCGAAACGTACATTATACACGAAATATTTCCTTACCTTTGCTGCACATAATTTACTGCAAGAGAACACGATCACAATTCTTGCCGTCATATACGATCATGAGTCGTTACACATCCAAGCATTTGAAATATAAAAGAAAAGAATTTTTCGTTCTAGTTAGTATTTTTTAATAATTAAAAACTGTAGAGCAAAGCAGCATTAAAAGCTCGAATATTCGTCAAAAATTGCACACCTGATTGAATATATGCTTCAAATTTGTTTTCACTTACCTGTAAGTCATATCATTTGAACGAGGAGTTGCATTATGAAAGAGTTACGAAATTGCTGGCAATAGATTCTTGTGATCAGAATGGTGCATATTATTTCGTTCATCCGGGCTTCCAGCTTGTCGGTAATAAGGACCCACTCCGTCACAATTACATGATCACTTTGTGGAACAAAATTGTTTATTTGTCTTGTTTCTAATTTGAGACCATTTCCCATTTATATGTAATTAAAAGCCAAATGAAATGAAATGAAATATTTTAAATGCTAGCTATAACTTTATTTTTGTCTTCAGTTCAATAAATTTTCAAGGTTACCTTCCTTCAAGAAGATACCAGTAATGAGCATAATTCAAGTATCATACAAAAGCGAAGTTTCATGGGAATAAAGGGGTTTTCTATGGCTCCGCATATAGGAGATTTAGGAGATATTCTCCATTGCTGGGAACACATTAAATGTTACATGACATGTACTGATTTTCTCTCGAGTCCAAGAGCATTACGATGCTGGACGCTGCTGAATGTTCTGCTCACAGTCATGGTTATCATTTTTTTCAAATTTCGGTATTTTTTAACTTTCTGCTGTACGAATTGCTTCGGTCGATTTTCCTCAACTTTTATTTCAAAGTAACACCCACGTGTGTAATGCGATGTACGTTTTGAGCGGATGTCGAGGCGAAGTGAGGACATTTTTAAAGGCTGACCCGTCATTTAATTTTTGTGTTTTTCTTGAGGGTGTCATTGTAGAACTACTGGCTGCCATCCTTAGACTTACTTCATCTAGTAGCGAGAACTTCGAGTCTTAATTTCCTATAATGCGTGGCAAGAAAGATCCCTTATTCGCGGTCTCAAAACTGGGGAGAATTGCAAATTCAATCTCTGGGAGAATTTTTTCAAGCTTTGCAAGACCTTGTCATCCAGGAACGAGTGCGTCGGTACTTTGCAGGAGTTCATTAGCAGGCATGTGCTGCCGGTGGCAGTGGCCGCAGTCATAAGTGCTTTCGGTTAGCGAGCTCACTATTGCTCTCTCTTGAAACGCTGGCTGCCATTAACGCCTTCCGTATGTTAGCTTCTCTTGCTTACATGCGAAACAAAATATTTTGAATGGTCTCCAAGAAAAGTTCACCGCCTCACTCTTCTTCATAAATGAATTGACCTTGGAGCTGCCTTCACGAATGAGGAAAGCGAAATTACTTACTTTAGAGCAGAGTTACATGCTGACTACCCTTAATGCTGTCAACATGTAGCTTGGCATTAGAGGGTCGTGCTGCGTCTGAGTGCATCATGGCCACTGTCAAGGGCCATCGTTCTGTTTCTTCTCTCGCTTCACGCAGGCGAGAGGGCGTCCACTCGGAGACTCCTCTCGACTTGGAGCGCGCACGACCTGCTTGAGGAGAACTCGTAAGGCCGGGTGATACTTAACACTTGCGGTTTCCTTCTCCCTGTCTCGCTACGCTGTCGAATTAACGGCAATTATTCCTCAAGAACTGTATGCTCGAAACGTGTTGTAAGCTGCTGTAATCTGACATTTAAAGTTTGGCTATGCTCGATAAGCAACTCAAGATAACTCAAGGTGACTACCAAAAAAAATTTGGCCACTCTGGATAAGTTATATTTTCAGTGTACAATGTGAATCGAGGAATGCGGATTATGAACGGTGCGTTAAAAAAGACTAAATTTTAATGTCTTATTTTTCTCGATGATAGCGTGGAACGATTGCATGATGTTGCGAATGGATTAGAGGGTTATGAAGTTTTATGAGTCATTTCAAAAGCATATACTTTACGTGTCCTACGCCTGCCGCCCTTTTATTTGATAAAGATTGCTGTAACATGCAGAAATCTATTGATTTCAGATGGGCTCATGATTGGCAAACAGCATGTATTCTAGGTTGGATTTTCATAAATAAATCACTTCTGAATGTCCATTCTCCATGATGTATGCTATCTTATTTGTGACCTTTAAGTGGCAAATTATGTGCTTGAAGAGGTCCTTATCGTGAACAAAAGAACAAAAGGATCGTTTCGTCATATTACAGTTCATTAAACGAAGGCGGTTATATGTAGTGCCCCCGGCCGTCCCTGGTCGGCACAACACTTATAATGTCGGGCTCAAGCGCCTCTCTTGTATAAAATGTGCGGTTTTTATTGACAAGACATTGTAGAATTCTTAATTTCAAATCTTCAATTTCCTTTCAATACATTCGTTACTTGATCAGTCTTGTGTACGTTAAGGGTAACTTCATTAGGTTATTTACATGTATGTATTCTCTTAGAACATGGATGCCCTAGAAGTCATTAATTTTTTTCGGGCCCACATGCACCTATTCATAAAAATATCCATTGAAATAGGTTGAAAACTCCGTGTCTGTACTATTTTTTCCTGATGTATCGCTCGTGGTAATAGGTTGTTTAAATCGTGTACAATTTGATCCTCGACCACCTTGCGATCACGGCGCAGACGGATGGGTGCTGGCCGATCCTGTGGCGTGCGGGTGTAAATGTTGTTGACGCTACCTGCAGGAATCGCTCTCGTATTTTATGACTTTTATCTTTTCTAAAGGATATTTTTATCTCGAAGGAAAGCAAAGCTCAACAATTGCTAATACATATTAAGCACAGATGTGTTTGGATATAGTTGTCCCTCGCACGCGGGTACGATGGTTTTAGACTTCCAATGCAAGATATAGAATGATATCGTTATGACATTGCTTCTGTGATTTGAATGCAAGGAAAGGATTTTGGCAGAATGAGTTTCAGTGCGTATTTTAAAGGTCGTTTTTCACGAGGATTATCAGTCACAGAATTAAATATTTCTCGTGCTATTAAACACTTCGGTGAGTGTTTTATGGCTCCAAGGGAGACTAAAACAACCGTAAGACCACGAGTAGATCCGGTGTGTATTTCTCCATAATGTAGTATTAAATTGTTCTTGTACAGATGTTCTTGTATTTACTGTGTTGGAAAACTTGCCAAACCACCGATACGCAATGAAACTTATTTCAGACAACTACGGTTCCAGTTACACGCGTCATTTGCTCTATCGAATGATGCCGGCACGTCCTTCCAGGTTCGCTCTCACTTTTTTTTCTAGAGAACAAAATGAGAAAACATCTGTTATTCGTTTTTCTAAAAGGTACACACGATCGTGCTCCACACAGAGCGGTATCAACTCGGGCGAGCACTAAACAGGGCGGAATTTTTTTCTCAGATGAAGCAAATAGAGCGTCTTATGAGACGCAAAAAATAGGGCAGTTGTTTACCGGAACTGATCTAGCGGTTTTTAGAGGAAAAAACTTTGTTTTAAACTTTGCAGCTGACCCTCGTGCAACTAAGACTAGTTTTCACGCTTCGGTGATAGGTACAGCGTGTTTCTGCGAACAGCACACGTGTTCATCAAAAGTAATGGCTGCTGGAGTTGGGAGTAAAATTTAAATTTCCTGTCTCTTTACATGTCGGAATCTTCGGAAGTGACGCTGCGTCTGAACTTGTCGGTATGGAGCACCAATGAGGCTCACACAGGCAGCACCTATCGTTTTCATGGATCTTTTGAAAACACTTATCGCTGTGACAGTTTCTAGGCTAGGTTCCTAACTGGTTTACTTGATGAACGAGAATACCTGAGGATATTCTTAAGCTAAAGATTAATGTTTAGAAAATAAATTTCGAAAAGCAAGATTCGAGTTCAAGCTTCCAGAATGCCTCACAGAATGTGTGTTGTTATAGGGGTAAATAATTGATTGAATCTTCAAAGTTTTGCATTCACTATCAGTTTCGCAAAAAAATATAAGAAGCGAACAAAGATTAACACTCGTATAAATAATAACTTGAGCTACTTTCGATGATTTTACGTTCAAGTAAGGCGTTTAAAATCCCGTTGTCGATAAAATATAATTTATTAGTCGCTGTAGGTAATATTTTAATTGCTGCAGTTTAAATATATTAATTGAAATGAGTTGTGGTTCAATTGATTGCAGCAGTTTAATTTATAACTGTAGTTTAATTGATTAGTTAGGCCAGAGGAAGAGAAATTTCATAAATAACGAATGAGGTTACACGACATCAGCGAGTCCCGGGGTGCACGAGTCATGATGCGCGCGTAGGGACGACACCTGGAGTCGCGCTAGCGTCGCTGCGGCACGCACCAACGGCGGCCGAGCGCGGCTCTCAATAAGTATGGAGCGCTAGGCGTCCTACGTCAGCTGCGTCACGAAGCGACCCAAATCGAGACTTTCTGTCTCATATTGTAGACGAGAGCAGCCACACCCGCGCGCTACACCAGCCTTTTAAAGACTACAATACCTACGCGAACATGGCTAAACAAAATATTAATGACGCCATCGGTAGTGACAATGGGTGTACTGGCAGGAGAGAGCGCCGAGGAAGCGCACGCCGGAAGATGGGTCCGTGTAAGAGGTCGTGTCGAAGCGAGTTCGACATCCTTCACCCCGCGAGGCTGGCACGGATCGCTTATTAGGAGTTTCCGTGACTTCGGGGATTACAAGTACGAACACAAATAAGGCAATTTCAAACACTAAGATTACTTCAAGAATTAGTTCAGTGGGGTTTATCACTCTGTTCAAACGTGAAATACTAATATTTCGTCCATTTGAAGTCTGCTTATGTTGTAATTTAAGAAAAGGTTAATAGAAAAGACAATTCCGAAGAAAATGATATGACATGAAAAAAGCACAATGTCTTGCAAGTTTTTATTTTATGTCCCCGCTCAATCAATATTAGGTTCGTATCATACAGAAAAGTATAGTCATTGTTCAGTTTAGCTAACATATTTTGTATATTGAAGTCTTGAACGCAGAATTTGTTGTGAGTAGATTTTATATGAATATTCCAACAAAACTTGGGGTATTATGGTAATTCGAAATCTTTCTCACTAAATTCTTATTGCTATTGTTTTCTTTGCTCATTTAACCCTCGATGTAACGTTAGATGATAAGCGTGTTACTTTGGTATCGCTAACGAATAAGAACTCACCTGATATCACTCTGAGAGTTTCCAAAACTCTCGATCAACAACAACACTTGAAGTTGTGTTAGGAAAATATTCCTACTCTCTCCTGGTGTGTGAAGGAGCTCCGATGGATTGACACCTCTCACCTGCCACGAAGCTCGCAGTGTCAGGTGACTGCAGTGTGCACTCTCCTCAACGCGCCACCCGACATCGAGGTGCAATAAAGTCACGTATTTCCTGGCCTGGGCATCGATCGATCACCTCCGAGGACGCGGCTGATGGATGCACGAGATTGGAGGTGACGCACGGCGCGGGCCTGCCCAGCTGACCGCTTGTTCTTCATTTATCACGGCCCCGAAGGGCGTTCGGGTATCACTTAGCCATCGTAGAGACCCCGGCCAGAGTGGGTGAGAGGTCAACCCTCCTTAATTATTATGCCATTAAAATTTTACTCGACGCACAGTGATGGAATCATGATTTATTGTCCGAGATCGGACTCCTCAGTCGACGAATTAGCTCTCGGAGCAACCCCAACGAAATTTGGTGAAAAATATGCCTTCATGAATATCTAATAGAAGAGTGTTTATTCATACTCATTACAGGGCGAAGTATGCCTCACGAAATTTCATTCTCCTTACAAGAGTATTTAGCAAGTTGTTATCACAGGTCAAGCGAACAACCCCGCAACCTCTCGATGTTTGCTTGGGAATCGCTGTTCCATCCGTCAATCATAGCGTGATAATTCCTTTGCTTTTAATGGAAATGTGTGCGTGTTGTTTCATACGCACGCTAATTATGCTAACATAAATAAATTTGAGCGCTCTCACTGATTTATGAATGTTCTAGATGAATTCACGCTCAAGTTTGTTGCCGTCTAAAAGAAAGTTTATGCAGAAAATAAAGAGAATGAAACCAACAATGCAATATGCCATGTTAAGCACTTTTATGCTAGCATTATTTCAGTTGATTTTGTTTCATTGTTCTGTCTCTAATGTCATCCTATCGCTCAGGTTGAGAATAACTGGTTCTTAGGAAAACGAACAATTGTTTTCCGAAGAAAATTTCTTGAAACGAGCGTAAAAAATAATCCTTCACATTACACCAAGCCTACAATACGTATTGTTCTTGTCCCTGAAGCAATAATTTTGTCGTTTTAATTTTACTCAAATTAAGACGGACAGTCACAAGCCATGTGAAAATTGTCGAAAACAATACGCAAAGAAGCAGGCATTATGTTCAGGTCGATCTCTGCAAATAAAAAGAGCTGTTAGCGCTCAAGTATTTTAAAATTCTAAAATATATATTTTGCAGAAATTTTATCAATAAAAGTCTGGTCAAAAGTAAACACCGTGCTCAAAAACTATATCACCTGCTCCTTCCGATTCGCACGAGTCACCAGGTGCGGATGAATTGAGCTTCTGAAACACAATTAGGTTTATTGTGTGTTCAAAGTGGCCGGTGTAAATTAACAAATCTAACGACGGTAAGTAAGAGAGAAGTATTCCGAGGCCTTGTTGCATCTCGCATTTACAAATTTAGGGAACTAAATCGAAAGCAATTCTCAATTAAATAAGTCAAAGTAAAGCACTTTGAACGTGAACTGATCTTAATTCAATTACAATATCCATTTTAATATCTTTTTGCATTAAGCATAAGTTGCTGGTCATACTCGTCGGTATCTTACATTCCTGGTTGAAATTAATTATTATGTCAGTTTGATATCAAATCCTCAAAGGAAGTAATATTTCTATAGTACTTGTAATATTACATTTTATGCTGATGTTTTAATTAAGGCGAAAGAAGACGATATAAAATCTATGCGCAGTTGCTACTACCTCGTCGCTAGCTTTGGAGGCGTGACTTTGCCAACTCACCAAAAGGAAAGGTGTTCCATTATCTGAAATCTAAAGTGGAACTTAATGTAGAGGAGGAGGGAATCTTTTTAACTCAAATCAGTGCCGAACGAATTTAACTAGGCTCTTTTTTGTTTTTGGACACTCAAACTTTTGATTCGATGCATTTGTGAAGTTTTAATTCACATGTAAATTGGTCATCTACGGTTCTAACACTTTTATTTTATTTTTCAACTGAAACCTAGTGTGGTATTTGAGGCCAGACATTAAGCTAGAAACATTTTCTCCGCAATAATCTCTTACTAACAAATTCTATAGAAGAGTCGACAGTGTGATGATATTTTCGCGACATGACCTGCTCCCTTCTGTCATTGCATTGAAATGTGGATTATTATTCAAGAAACCGAGAATGTAGGACTCGCGTTGCTGGAAACCAAGTTGAAAAATTTTTCTGCTGAAGTCAAGAAGCATTTGATGTGAGGGTTACTCGTTGATGAGCAAAGAAACTGCGTTGAAAAATTTCGCTGACTTGAGTTCTGCGCACGTACTCTAGTAACTCCGATATTTACGAACTTATTAGGCAGCAAAAAAAGATGTGTACGTGTATCAATATTTTCATCAGAATTAACTTCTCAGATCTGCTTCTATGTATATGATCATCGTAGTTCTTATGGTCGCCAATATACTTTTCTATGTTGTGGTGCTTGTAATGAATTGGTACAATTTCTTTGACTTGATTCTCAAGCGGTCCATTGCTGCTCCAGTTTGCGTACATCTTCGATTGAGTTTTTTAATACTGTTTTTGAAGTAAGCATCTACGTTATCTGGTGAGAAAATTTCCAGTCTCAGGGGCCTATTTTTTTGTGTGCATTCTCTCGAACTTTTTTTTTTAATTGCCTCCTCAAGTTTCGAACGACTTTATCATACAATTTCATGATTGATGGCATACTTGCTTGTCTCGACACCATCTTTGAGAAATTGAGTCCTGATGGTCATTTAAGCCGAAGCTTCCGTGGTTCGGCACCTCTTAATATGAAGGTGCCTACCTGCGTGCGACGATCTAAGGCTTTATTGTTTCACACTCTAGATCTGATATGAAGCGGTCTAGGCAAGTCAACTTTGATGGCCGTAATGATTGGGTTTGACGAACGGTTGCATTTTTTGAGGGTGTGCACGAAAACTCCTGATTAATAAGCGGATTATTTGGAGGCGGAGGAACAAAGAAGCCCCACCGTCCAAGGGCGACCGTAGGAGGTAAGAGGTTTTCAACTTATGAGGACGGCCGAGGTAATGAGCTTTGTGAGCTTTCGCTCTGTACTCGAGGAAAGTTAGCGTGTTTAACACCCTCGAAATGTTAGTCTTCGCGCTACGGTAATCAGCTCAAGGACAAAATTATTGGTTTAGTCAATGGGGTTAAACGATGGGGTCAACCAGACACCATAATGTTCGTTTAAACAGGGGGCTAGACCGGCAGCATGAAACTCGTTTGTGGAGCTCCTAAGTGGTGGAGCTGATAAATCATGTTCTGATGGAGGATCTGCTCATGTGATGAATTTCTAGCACTTCTGTTGCACTTCAAAAAACATGATGAGGCTTGCCTTCCAACATAAATCTTCAAGTGTGGGTATCAAACATAACGTTTCCTAACTCAATTAAAGCATTTGTTCTAGCGTACTCTCGTAGGATGTCAGGCTGACAGTTATTGGTTTACTTTATGCACTACCGTTAAGGAGATTTTACGAACGTAAATCAAGTGTTTAGTGACCATTTTATAGCTCCTTTTGAATTTTACGGTAGTCATTAAATTTGTACAGTAAAGCTCTTCAAGATCGCAACTTCACGTAATGATTTCTTCAATTCACATCCATGAAAGTCAGCGATGCGCTTGATGAAATCCGAACTTCTTAATAAATCTAAATGAAACGTTTTTAGGGCATGAAAATAAGTAGAGCATTATTTAGTAGACAATTTCATGATGTCATAAGGATCCTATCTGTAACTTTAACTTAACGAATAATATTTGTCATAAAATTTATTATATTTTAGTACAGAAGTATCTTAACCAGTAGACCTGAAGTATGTACGTCTACTTTTTAGGTTAGTCGAAGATATCATTAAAAGATCAGTGGTTTTTGGAGCGGTGTGTTCCTGTTCCCCTTTTGGAGTTCACCGCTGCAACATTCTCATGGATAACTTTTTTTCAGTCAATGGCACTGTCCGCGAGATAAGTAATAGCCTCTGTATTCACGAGCTTACTTCATTAACAATTTGTTTAATGGTCTAAGCATTCCAGAGGCGAGTCGGGGCTTCTGTTGATACCATCAGTGAATGCGATTATTGATAAAAGCATCAGTTAATTTTGCACTAAGTGCTTAGGTAGCACATTATTCAAGCCGCACTGTCTGCTCGGTTTAGATAACAAGCGTTTTATTCGTCTTAAAAGCGCTCAACGCTGCAGCCGGCCGCCACCCACATGCAAGATGCATCTACTTATCAGGCCATTCGATGGGACTATCTTTGTCTAAGGTACCGAAGATATCGTCCTCAGGTGCATACATGGTCTGGCTTTCGGATCATGTCACTCTTAGTTTAGGACCAGTTCGGTTTACAGAATGGAGCGTACACTTGAGGCCATATTGAGACTACTAACACACTGAGCAAACTCTGAGTCACGCAACTAAATTGTTTATGAGTCACGTAGCTATTATGTATGTACACTGATCTCATTTCACACGGCAATGAGAGACTAAATGGCATCACGTGCAGGTAGAAGCTCAATTGAGAGCTTTGAAAATGAGGCCAAATTCACGTCGCAAGCTGCACACGAATCAGGCGATCTTTTTAGTCATGTCCGTGCCCTGAACTTTAGACGCTTGTTCTTTTGTATTTAAGGGAGCAAACTCGAATGCCGCTTCGACTTCAATTTGGATAGGCGATTGCAAATTCGGTGTAGAGCAATCATCGATTTCTTATTGTCCTGACCTTGCATAACATGAAAAATTCTTAGCCTTCTTTGGCGTGACCTCTGTGACTTCATACAAGCCTGCATGAGAATTGACTCTTTATAAAAGAGCAAGCAAAAGTTTCGTGTGTATTTTCTTCTAATCAAATGAAAATATTTATTTACTATTTGTTAATAGGGATAATTCGGACCCTAAAATCATGCAACAAAAGTTTTAAACTTGGCTGAAGAATTAAATCCTCCTGGCCACATCGAGCTCATAACTGTTGTTTGGGAGGCAGCGATCATTACTCTTATGACATTTTCCAACCCTGCACTGCATTAAAACCTTAGCTTATCAACTTGCAAATCATTCCCTATGTTTAAAGATGCAAAAGCTTCGAGTTTTTACGCTTTTTTGAAATATAAATTAATAATTTACTTTTTAATTTTCGCTTTAAACTCTAGTTCTAAAACACTATAAAATATTCAGTGGAAGTTGCATGAAAAGCACTTCATTTTAAGTCTCCATTCTGAAAGTAACAATAGTAATATTCGTGTAAAATTGCCTATTATGATCGCCATCGCTAGTCTTGATTCTACGCATGAGGAATGTTAAAATATTACTTCGCATTTTAAATCTCAGGAAATTAGCTTGCATGCTCAGGAGTAGCATGCAAGCTAATATAAGTACGTGAAATAGTTATTCCGTAAGAAATGAGTACATAACGGCTTTATCTTGTACGAAGAACAAGGATTTTTCTCTACAGAATAGTCTTCATAGAACGCTCTACTTATGTAGATCAGTCTGGTAGTTGAACTGGATAGTCAAAGTCTCTGTGCATCTCAAAGTACATGATTCGTTAAGTTTCGTTTCTGTAAAAAATCATGATATGCTAAGAGCGAATATCTAACCATGATATTTCCCTACGGTGCGAGTAAATATATTCTTAAAAATTGGGGAAATCAAAAACTCTCTAAGGTGGTACTCGATTCCTCATGCCGAGAAAATAGAAAGGAGATACCACGAGCATTTCGTCGAGCATATGGCTGGCTGACTGCGCTTTGAGTGCAGATTTCTGCGTTTTAAAGTTGTTAGTTTTTGAAGCGTGGATGAGACGTGTGGTGCACACGAGTGCTTTGGAAGCACTCCACTCACTCCATGTAGACCGCTGGCCCTCTGTTATTGGCTGCTTTTTCTGCGACGGCGATGTACCGTCACCCATTTAGAGTGGCGGTAAACTGATCATGGGGAAAATTGCAAATTTTTTGCTGTGCCCAGAAAGGTAAATTACTATCGTCTCTTTTACTTACAGGCGAGAACTATACGTCCATCCCACGCATATTTACACTGGAGCAGACACCGCTGGCTCACCAGGCGCACAAATCCCCTGGGCAAATAATGACGAAACACTCCCTGCAAGATCTATGGCCTAAGAGTCTCTTATCAATATACCAGCTCGATCATTAAATGCAAACATTCTCCGAATAGACCTCTAGATTAATCTTATCTGCTACGCATCATTAATCAAGAAAATTTGAACACTTGTTTTCGAATTGTTTTTTATCCCTGGTCGTAGATCATATTCTTCGTTCCTGTTGTTGTCTCGAAACAACAGCCTCGGATTTAAGTCTTTACTACAGAAACAATTTTACATAGTTGGGAAGAATCCTGCCATAGTAAAAGAACCTTAACCAAACTGCACATGGTATTCTACGTGCAACAAGTCTATCAGCATCACAAAGTGTACGAGAAGTTACACCTAAAAAGTTTAATTGTTATTTAAGTGGTCCTCGATTTGGCTTCAGGAGTAGCTTTTACTTGCTACCATATAAGTTGGTACTTCACCGGTGCTCCAGTGTCTAAGTTTCGATTTCAATTCCTGACTTGGGATCTCGAGTGAGAATGTTAAAGTATTGCCGTTGGCCAACTCAGAGCGCTAGTATAGAGGGTGTAACTCCGGCGCATCTAAATTATGGCCCTAGAATTTATTAAAGACATATGTTGTTTCCTTTGGTGCATTCGAGAGCTTGATTCCGCGTTAGGTCTTAAAGAGGGTATAACTTCTATTAATCTGAACATTATTTTCTTCCCTATCAGAATTACGGCCAAACAAACCGACTCGTCGGTTCTAAAAGCATGCATTTTTTTGTGGGCTAGGTTGAAGCGCAAAGAACGATAGTCTTCCCTCGGTGAGATATAATTCGTCGTTATCGTAATTACCGCTTGCTTAATTTTTTGTGCATTGAAGAATTTATTCTAAGCTCTTGAGGAGATGCACAATTACTCATTCGAAGGCCGAGAGTCAACCCACTCAATGTTGGAAAAAATGACTTTGAACACTTTTTTTCGGACGAACTTACGAGTGAACAATTAATTAAAGCTTCACTTTTTCGTAGTCGCAGTTTCCTGACAAAGATTTTAACATTTTGAAGCTCAAATTGGAGTTTCTATCATGCTGCTACATGTGTCAAAAGAATGTACAAAAAAATGAATAATCCTTTAAAAATATTCTCGTTTGCCATAAGTGTTCCCAACAGTTTGTTTTTAATATTTTAAAAAAGTTTGTAATTTGTTGGACTATGTGAACTATATTGTTCGAATTTTCGTCCAAACTTTGGTTTATCATTCACATTTTTGTGCATATCGTGTAATTTTTTTAAATATCGTGTAATAGCGTAATAAGGGTAACACAAAATGCCGTTTACTAATGCGCTTTATAACAAAAATATAATTAGCATAAACACGCCACTAGCGAGAGAATGACGCTTAGCAGCGAATGCGAGCAGCAAATTCTGAGTTTCAGTATGGTGAATAAAAACACCTCTCATTAAGTCTGTTAGGAGCTTACTACTCTGCTGGTTTTTACTGCTTTGAAGTCTGTACAAACGCGCTACAGGAGAAAATGGAAGGCTAACTCTACATAGCCTGTGCTCAAAAGACTTAGCCCTTCCATGCTAGCTAGTAGCCAGAATGTTTACCTCATGAATACATACTCGAGAACTTTTCTATTGGCAGAATATTAGAATTTTACATTTTTCTGTATACATATATGAATTTTGGCAAATTGAATTAAAGCCGGCTTCGTGATGCATTATTAATAAGTGCATCGGTAAGAGAGGATTCTTGAGCTGACTAAGCAAGCAAAGCGAGCTGCTGCTGCATGCCCAATGGATGTTGCTGTGTGGTCTGGGCCGCGAGAAATTTTCTGATAATTAACGCAATAAAGGAGTTGTTTACATATGGAACTCAGCGATCCGGGGATTTATTAAAGAGGAGGTTATTCACGCATGAAGTAAAGCTCAGTCGTTACGGCAGATAGCTCCTTGCTGATAAATCCACTACGGCTATTCTTGTCGCGATAAGTTTTTAAAAACGTTTCTCTGATTTATTCGACAGAACATGATGATATTCGTTCGAGCGCTTTGTGGCTAACTGAAAGAATGTTAGAACTGTATGGACTGTTAAAGATTACTTTACGATGCTGCAGGTACTTGAGTTTTATTCCGACAGTGATCTCATATTGGCATTCATTCAACAGATTTGAATTGCATTTTTGCTTCAAATTTATGCCTACCTCCTGAGATAAAATTGAGTATATTGAATTCAAATTCACGCTCGACACAACTTATTTTTCCGTGTACGTTCCCCGAGTCACTTCATGGCTCTAACAATATTCTTTAAAAAAATAGTTTTTTGTGAACTATTCTGAACTGCCTGCACGTTGAACCCGTGCCGGGTTATGAGTTTGTATTTCCTTTGTCGTCAAGTGTTAGCAGAAGCGAATGTGAAACTAGTTCAAATTTCAATTTTTCATCAATGAATGCAGCTTGTACTCCGTGTTAGTGATATGATACCATGCTGTCATGGCTCAAATCAGTTATTTAAAATGAATTTATGTCGCTGGTGAACTGTAGTAATATGATCGGATTGTTACCTGAGATGAATAAATGTGAATAAATGTCAGTTGCACTGAATTAATGTACAGTACCTGGACAAAAGTATTTGCACAACTTTTTTTTCATGTATTTTGAAAATTTCGAGCTCTGATTCGGAGTTGAGAGCTCAGGTAGTTCGGAGAACATGTATTCACCAGACCATTTGAACAGCGTAAAATTGATTGACAACCAGGAAATGAACTGAGCAAAAAATGTAAGTGAAAAAAGTATTTGGCTAAAACTGAAAAGAAGTGCTTAATATTAAATGGCGGGAGCTTTATTTGCAATTACGGCATGGACACGATTCTTGTAACTGGAAACTTACTTTTGACACTCTGTGTGGTGTATCTTGTTCTGTTCTTGCTCGCAGATGTTCTTAAAATCAGCAAGGTTCTTTGGACTACTTCTGTGCACATCAGTTTCGAATATTCACCGCAAATTTACAGAGAGATTGAGATCAGGCGATTAGCAGAGCCGCCGAAGGACAGTTACTTTCTCATTTGCGAACCATTCGTTTGTTAATTTCGCCGTACGTTTGGGGTCTTTGTCTTCGTGAAAAGATCCCCTTGCGCCGACCGTAGAATTTTCCTGCGCTCGGATGCAATTACTTCGTCAGTATCTGCCTGTAATTAAACTATCAATTTTCCCATGAATAATGTGCAGATCCTTTACACCATGGACTGCCTCCACATGTATTTATGTTTATTTTTATTTGAATAGCACCACACTATGATGCTGCCTCCTCCATGCTTGACGGTAAGGATGGAGTTCTTGGGATCATAGGCAAGCCCTGTTTTCCTCCAAACATATTGAGCGTCGTTCCGGTCGAAAAGTTTAATTTTACTTTCCTCGGACCATAAAACTCTTTCCCAAAGCTCAATTCTTTTGTCAAGATGGTCTTTGCAAATGTTACACGGTTCTTCACATGTTTTCCTGTTAAGAAGAGCAATTCGGCGTGGAGTGAAGGAACGTAGATCACTTCGATGCAACTCTCTAGCAACGGATTTTTGACTGATGTGAACTCCTCGGAACTCCAGTTCTTTCTGTAGGTATGTATGGGTTTTCATCGGCTCATTCACCTTACGCAGCATATAGCGTCGAGAGCAGCCCGTGATCCTGCAAGGTTATTTGCATGGTTAAATCTTTCACTATTTGTAAAAACTTAAATCTACATAGCATATTCATATAAATAGTTTATGACATAGGCAAGGTTATTCGAAATAACTTTATTCATTCAACATATCTTTTAATCTAATTAGAGCTTGAATGTTTTACTTACACTTCATCTCACGACTACTTAGCAGTTGAATGTGTGTTTAAAGTGGTTAGCATTTTACAGCACTGGAAGTAGTACCTGATAAAATGCGTAAACATATCGAAAATAAATATGTGTTGTTCGTGCAAGCTAAAGCGTGCACTTCGAGTGACTTTCAGCTTTTGAGGGGGGAAAATGTTAACGATTTTGGAGTATAGATTGTTCCAAAACTAAATGGCTCAATTCTCGTGTCCATCAATTGATATAATGAATACCAATCATGAATGGATACACCTAATCTCCACAAATGTCAACACTCTTATTGACAATCCTGAGCTCATTAAAAAAATGATTACGAAATTGCGAGAGAGAGAGAGAGAGGCCAAAAATGTCTCTAGAATAATTGTAGTCATTGTACACAATTTCGATAAATAAGAACATGAGAGATTCACCTGGAATATGCCATCGTAACATCGTTGGAGATAAGCATTACTATTACTAAATAATGCTTGTAGGCAAGTGACTTTATTTGTCTTGCCTTGTTTAAAAGTGAGGTGCAAGATGACAAGAAAGCAGAGAGCTTCTATTTTGTGCAAGTTAGTGAAAAATGATCTTAACTATAAACACTCCCGCGTCTGAGCTGATAAACTTAAAATTTAACGCTTGAACCTGGGACTGAAGAAATCATAAAATGAGACTACATTCGAATTTTCATTGTTAATAGTTACTGAATCATTTATGTATATTATATGCCAGCAATATTTTCTAATACATGGGGAAAATTTCTAACTCAGCGTACTGTGTGGACTTCGCACTGACACACATACTCATGACCCTCTCACTCATGACACGCACACTCATGACATTGCCTTGGAGGTGTTGCGAGCTCCACTGACGAACACGGACATGAGAGCATAAGAGTATCTATCCGTTGTACCTCTGGTAGAATTTTCGACTAAGCTGTCCAAATGAGAGTCAGAAGCTCTTTAGGCGCATAGTTTTGTGAGTGCTTCCATTTTACACGTTTTTTACATTCCTTTCTGGTGTTATGGAAGTTGTTTATTTACTTTATTCCATGCACAAAGCTCTTTTTCCATAAATGTATACCACTACCGTGGATACTTTCCCCCGCGATTTCTTCAAGACAATCATTGACTTCTTTGGTCCTGAATTTCGTGTATCAATGGCGCGTAATATTATACAATTTCCAAGTTTATCGTCAGTAAGTCTCGACGAAGTCGTATTGATGCCCAACTCAACGAGGTAATTTGTTTAGGCAGCCTTTGGGACTCGGTGCGCCGAGGTTCTGTACGCATGTGAAAAGAAGTGCCCTTGAAATAGAAGGGATCAGTAAATTTGTCTCTCGACTCTTTAAGGGACTCGGAGTCGCTAGGAACTGGATTACCTTTTGTGGCGAAAGGTCTTCCCTTGGCTGTCCCGTTCTTGGCCTCGCATAAAGTCTAATAAGAAATGTTAATTTGCGAGCGCCACCACCCCGCGCGTGCTGCGCGCGATCCTCCGCCCTGACACTCGCGCCACCCGCTCTGCGCATCGCTCAGGGAACAGGTTCTGGGCTTCAGAAACGCACCCCCCCCTTTGGCTGACCTTGTAAGGTAATACTGCGAACCACCTTAGCCCTTTTAAGTCATACCTGGTAAATCTTTTGACTTTTAGTGTCCCTTATAAAGTGATACAAGAAAGAGGCCTTACATGGAGGGATCTGCTCTCCGTGGAGGGTGTACCGGACGGGATGAATTCTAGTGTCGATTGGCAGTGGCGTAAGCGGAGCAGACAAATGGCGGGCAGCACCTTTAGGGAGCAGTACTGTGATTTGTGGCCCGAGTAGCGCTCTCCTATGCTCAAAGACTCCTATTAATGACTGCTTTAATTAAAGGAAATAAAAGCTTTTACAGAGGTGTAGGAGATTTATTTCGTACGCTTGAAAATATTTAACGACTTGAATTTGTTGTGCCACATTTATCTTGAGAAATGCCAAGCCAGAGTAATTTTGTCTTATATTATTCATGGACAAGAGTATCGGAGAAAATAACTTTGTTGGCTAAATGTTTCCAAGTCATTTAATAGAGAGAAGTTTTGTTCTAAAATATTCCATGTTTCTGACAACCTGACAACAAGAAGCAAAGACGCATAAAGACCTCATGAGAGCGCTGTTGTAATGATCATTAGTTGTTGTGACTTAGAAATTAGACTAAAAATAAAAGGTTATCATCGTTACCAAAAACTGAGCGTGACCCATAATGTTATCTTATCGAATGGAAGATGTGCGTAAAAATATAGAATCCAACGTTGGAATTACACAAATAACCAGGAAGAAATTCCTAGACATTCTGATACGCAGAATGGATTGCTTTGAGCATGTTTAGAATGAGGATTTGTTTGAATTAGGACATAATTCGTTTGTTTTTCTGCGTTGTCCTTCTTTCCTGGGGTTGTTCAAGATTATAGAGTCTTAATAAACCTGTATCGTTCACGTAGAGTATCGCTAGCAGATTTTATCGCTGCGATTTCGTCTTTTCTGACTTGTGTGATCAACGCCTCATATAATGGCCTCAAGACGCGCTTCCTTCACTTCTGTGTCTCTAGCATCACATGCCTCCATCATGCGTGGCACGCGAGAGCGGGACCTGCAGTGTGTTGCGAAGAGCATTAATATGATGCGGAGAAAAGCTTCAGGAATGCTATCGTTAATTTTATCTTTCTAAGTCTATAGTTGACAGTCATTAGGGTCATGTTAAATCCCAGTGTTTGTTTTTAAGGTTATTTTTAGCGTCAAATGATTTACACAACCAAGTGCATTTTTGTTAGAAATGCTAGAATTCACGCTATGATCGAATGGTATAAGCCGAGGACGGTGCAAATCAAAATAGATGAGTTGTATTGAAGTCTGCAGCGATGCACGCTGGCCAAGAAACAAGTCTTGAACGATCCAAAACCAGGACATTGATGGAGAGTGTCCAGTCTTCAGAGTAAGCGCTTAATGCCCTCAATGCACGCTGCAAAATCGCTTACAACATTTAATGCGAATGTGTCTTACAAACTTTCCGCTATTCTTTGCTCGTTCATTGACGTTTTGCCAAAATTAGTCTTCAAAATTGTTGGATGTTTTATAGAAAACTTTGATTGTGCTGAACGTGTTCTCTTCCCTTTTCTGATGCCATATGTTTATGAAAGACTAGAAATTGGTCAAGTTCTAATTACAGTCCATCGGACATTTTCATGCTACAAGCCCGATATTAGACTCACTGATCGTACATAATCTGTGGAATTCGAGCGAGTCCTAACTTGAACTGATATATTCGAATGAAAACAAGCCCATAAGGCATGTGAGTCGCGTCAGAGCAAGATTTGTACTTGCTCGCAGCCATGTTTACTTGCCTTAATATCCTCTCTGTATTTGTTCTCAATGTCCCAACAAATGGACGTTTCTAATTAATGCGTCAATTATCATGAATCGACGAACTCTATAAGTAAAGTTTGGCGGGGTCCTTTTATCGAAATGATTTAGAAGTTCAGTGTTTCAAAAGGAAACAATATAAAGTCTAATGTAGGTAAAAGCATATTTTTAATGGGTGTAAATGTACAAAGAGTATTTGTCATGTTTGTTAATTTGCTCGTTATGCTTTATTACAGACAAGCGTTCTGTTTCCCATTATAGTGTTGCAAAACATATAGAGCTGTGTTGGTATTTAGCTCGAAAAGTGGTTATCGTATAGTTCTTCTTAAGTAATATATAAGTGATTGCAGTATATTTAATCAGTTAGTATGTTAACCACGAAGACATCTAATGAGTCATAGATTAATAATTAATTGGGTAACTATGATTTGATCTAACTAGTACGATTTTCGTGTTCGACCGGAGTAAAATTGCAGCAGGAATTACAGAGATAATTTTGAAGTAAAAGACTCAGTTGATATTATAGGAAAGATTTACTTGAATACTTCTAACGTCACGCATCACAGTTGTGCCTTTGAGGTGCACGGAACTAATGTGTCGGCTGGATCAAAACTGGAAAACAAAGAATATGTACTTAGATGATTGAGCGTATTTTTTCTTCCGCGTCTAGCATACCAGCACCATGATCATTACTGTAAATTATTCTTGCACTCCGCATTTTCTCATGGGACCAGGAAAAAAAGATCAAACTAAATTCACACTGTCTGTTTTATGCAATTGGTACTATTATTGAATCTTCTGGAAATTGATTTTGCCACTCGAAATGCAAGAGGCAATCACTGAAGCAATGCACATATATTGGACACAGAATAATCTTTTTTTCAAGTTAAATGAACTCACAAGTGCATTCATGGAAAAAATAGTTTATTTCAAACTATAAAAGCTCTTTTCAGACCTGGATTATAAAGTGGGTGAAATAAATATCCGATACACAGTCAAAAGTTTATTTGCCAGAGTTACACAAGATGAAAGCAAGCGAAAACTAAGCAACTTGTGTATTTTTGTCAACTGAATGCACATTTTAACATGAATTGACTTCAGCAAAGGCATTGTTATTGGTGTGCGAGAACGGAACTTCTGGTTCCTAAGAACTACTCGAATTTTGTTTTTGCATACATTTGTCCCAGCCGCTTTCATATAATTTGAAAGTACAGCTCGAGTCTCTCGAGGATTTTTCTTTACGTCACGGACAATAAGTTTAGTGGCATGGTTTGAAATTTTAAATGAACGCCCTGACCGTGATGGACTTTCAGTAAACTGACATGATATGAACCGGCGAATCGTGTCACCAATGGTTCAGATTGATATTTTTAGCCTAGATGAAAAATGTCTACATTCTAAACCACTTTTATGTAACTGAACAATTACTTCTCTTGTCTCTTTTGGCAATTCTCTACGTCATTTTCGAATTAGAGGGTTGAATGATGATCTCATTTTCATGCAGCTCTAAGACGTTGACGCTGCATGCTGCACGCTGTTATGAGTGGACGTAGCAGATTTTTTCTAGTAAGTTCTATAGCATTCTTGTCACTCAAGCCACTCTCGAATGTTCAAGGACTATTGATTAATTCTCGCTTTACAATTAATTTTGAGAGTGCGTTGGATATTCAAGAGGCGATAATCTAAAACTTTTGTCGATACTATACCAGTACTACGCTATCTGTGTTTTCTTATACCGATTTAGCATTTATCGTACAAAAGTACATAAAGTGTTCAATTTTCTATTGCCTTATGTAACTATGGTAGATAAACTTTTGATCATGGATCGGATGTTTATTGCAACAGCTGGGAATTTTTGTTTACGGTGATCCATATTGTCATCAAATGACCTCTTACTTCATTCTAAGGATTTCGCCCATATTGTTATAGAGAATATCAAGAATATATTCACACTGTGGAGGAAAATGCCTAGCTATATCGTACTGCTCGTATAATTGATTTCCATAATTTACTTTAATTTCTAGTGACTGTTTATAATGTACAATTGATAATGCTATTTCACGCTATATTATCGTGTAAAAACTAGCAGTTTAATATTATTTAAAAATTTTTGTCTCCTCGAGACACATTTTAAAATTATTTTTGTTTTTAGGTACGAACCAACAAAACAGGTTTCCTCTCTCAAATAAATGCAGAAAATAATATTCGAGTTGTCGAGTTTCCGCTATGTTGTTTTCATGGTAAAGGCTTTTCCGTTATGTTTTGGGAGATCTCGTTATTTTTTCGATGCTCAAAATAATGTGCACTCGTCCTTCTTCCGTTAAGCTGACGTTGGCCGAGCTTAACAGCACTGAACTATTGTTCTTGGACGACGATGACTATCACAGTTCATACCTGCATATGGCTCCTTGCAATTATAATTTTTTCCAAAGCTGAAAATCTCATTAATTGTCCAAATATTTGCCTTGGCCTTAGCAGTTGAAACTTCACCCAGGGGACACTTTGAGCGCCTCGGTTTCAAATCGCGTGTCATTTATTCGCTTCACAATGTAACCGAAAATTGTTTTTACTAGAAAATGAATTGTGCAATGAAAACATGCAAAAAGATGTTATTATTACAAGTTGAACGATGCCGTTTCTGTTTTTCGATCTTTAAGATTATCTCCCATTATTCTCATCTGGTGGGAGCGTCCAATACATTTCACACTGTGTTTTTGTCGTATCAACCTACAAGTCTGTCGTCTAGCGTCAAAAATTTCGATTGGTTCTCCAAAAAAATTTAGATATATTATTATCATATCGCAGCGAGAGACACCAAAGAACATCAAATTTGCTATCGACAAAGTTGTTCGACTGACCATACACTTGTACACCTTGATTCCAAAGTTGCAGCGGTGCGATTAACTTGCGTTTTGCAGTTTGTCTGCCTTGCGCTTTACCGTGTGCACACTATAAACGGCTTACCTGCCTAGTGATTGATGTTTTATGCGTACTTCTTCAACGTCTGGAAATTCTTGCGCTGAGAATGTTTACCTCGCCAGCGTCCTAAGCAACTGAAATTTTTGGTGTATTCTTCGATGACATGCTAGTGAATGATAACATCTGAGGTGAATTGCTTTTTTGGGAGTGTTAAGAATAATAAAATAAGATTTTCGTGTGAAAAATAAGCCGTTTTCATGTCATCTCGTGCTTCAAGAGTTGGCCTGCCCATCTCAAAACTCTTATTGATATGGGTCTAAAAATGTACTCGCGCTTGCCGCACGGGCAAAGTAAACAACAAAACTGCCAATATCATTCCCGTAAATGTAGGTACACTTTAAGCAAATCGTAATGCTTAAAACTTCTTTCTCATTCGTTACTGGAACCTCAATAGCAGCGTGGCACCTGAGTAAACGGAGCATAACTGCAGACCGCCACACAGAATTCCGGCCACATTACTCCATGCATACCCACAGTGGTAACTCCGAAGAGGGGGTATGAAGTCATTCAGCGCTCTCAGTTAATTAAATGTTCTAGGATTGCATTTGGAACGACAAGGAGCGAATGCATCTGCTAAAAGCCAGAAGAAATTTTGTTTCTCCCGGCACTTTTTCCATATTTGAGGTGTACTCCATCTTTAATTATACGCAATCCATCTCGTAACTCATGAGCTGACGTAAATGATATGAAGGCTACTTCCTGCTTCGTTGAAGTCCTCACCTGTTTTAAGTGCGAGAGCGACAAACATGAGTACATTCAAATATTGAATAAAAAATTCTTCACTAGTATGAAAACTTGTTGGCTGCAGCTCAGTTTGGAAACATTACGTTGACAGGCAGTAGGTCTGTTACCATACAGCGAACTGAATTCCATCTTACTGCAACTAATTGTCTGAGAAATGTGCTCATCGTGCTTAAAGTATCTGTGAGTGCATGTCTAGGAAGGCTGACGAACATGTTCGTGGAATTTATTGAACTATTTGTTAGTCGGTTGTGACGGCTCGTAGTTTAAGCAACGCAGTTGTCTTCTCAATGCTGCACGGTGAACTGACCGCTGTCTGTACGTACTATCTACGGATGCGAGCTTTTTTCAGCGACTGCGTGGGACGCTGACGACGGTAGGTATTTTTCACAAGTTCTTGGCATAGCCAGAAACCCGCGGCTAACTTTTAAATAGATCGTGTGCGATAGTTAGACACAAATTAGGACAGAAGAAGACAGCCACATCTCCATACTCGCTATGAGATGGGGGCTCATTTGTCTCTCCTAGCGTAGGTAAACTTTGGGCACGATGCATGATTCAAGAGAGTGTCATTCAAAGAATTTTTGTCATCTTAAGTGTTCGTTGCATGCGCATGTGTGGCTAAGGTCCCCTGATGGCGCTTTGAGCTGCCCATTTAATAGTGCATGAGAGCGCGTAGGCTCGAGCATTCGAGCGTCGTACGGGGTCTGTCTCCCTACAGTCAATAGCACGCATTGCTAACCTGCCTCGCTGTGGCTTTTCAAATCATCGACTACATTCCGAAATTTTCTGGAGAAATTGTGCAAATGCTCTTTGTTGATGCCGTGTCAATAAGAGCTAGCTCTCGAGTGCGCCGTGTACAGGGCAAATATTGAAGGAGATAACACGGAGGTGTTGATGAGAACAATAGAAAACAAGAGAGCTCTCATGGTCAACAAATCTCATGCAGTGCTCCGGACTGCACGACGGATTGGGAAACACTCCTCAGGCATTGCGAGAAGCTCATCGTACAGATCTAATTCGCCTGAAGACGGCTTTAAAAGGTTATTGACTCTCCGTTACTGGCAAGGGAATCTAGATTCGGTGTCTTGACATTAAGGTGGAGTCCGTATGCCGAGGTCACCATAGGCCATGAGTTTCAAACTTCGTGGCTTAGCTGGTTTGTTTTCTTATGTTCTTGATTAAGACGAGAAAGCAAATGTATGAGCTCTGCCTCCGCGGGTCGAAGGCCACGTCGGCGTGATTGGTCACTCTATCTTGCGACTCCAACGGATCTGTGCGAGCCTACATTGCCGTGAAATTTGAGGCAACTTTCAGAAGTGTGTCTCAAGTGCGCATGTTGAGAAACTCTGTTGCCTGTAAATGTCTTGCAGATTGACAGGCCAGAATACGGATAATGTATAAATTTTATGCTCATGGCAATATGATCCAGTCTCATTAAACAACATACTTCCTTAACCAGCTAAGATCCTATAATTTCTAAGCAATCCAGCATTTTTTTGTTCTGGTTATACACTTGATTTCAAAGAATATACTTGTGTTCTGAAGTCTAAGGTAAAGGTAAAAAAAATATATGCGCGTTCTAACAATATGCATTCTTTTGAACTTTTTCAACACCATGGCTGTTTCTCGTTTTGCTACCACTTTGTGAATGAGAAAATTGTGCTCATAGACCCGCTCTAATAATTCTATGATTTTCTATTGAATCAAAGAGTTATTCGGACGAAAGCCCTTTGAAAGCATCATTTTGATAAAGTACATGTAGAGTCCTGTTCGTATCACAGACAGCGGTTGATAATGTTGAACCGAGTGGAGTCTTACTGAGAAATAGACCCTATCGAACACAAAGAGCTTTAGAACTCAAGACTACGACGCACATCGCACACTGTCAGCTTGTTGCCATCAAATCCCTGCTAGAGGGATAAAAACCCTTTCTTCCATGCCTCGTGTTGTTCTTTGCGCAATATTTCGATAAAAAATTATCAAAAACTTAAGGAAGATGGAACTCATAATTCAATTTTACTCCAGCGTGTGCTGGGGTGGTTGGCGCGAAGTCATATGCGTCCCATCACAATATTTGATTTAGTGACGGACTGTTCTGTGCCTTCTGTTTGCTCGACCTACCTTCTGCGAAACAGAAAAGTAGTCGAGAGTCATCCTGATGATGAGTTATGTTTGACTGCATGCAGTACATGTGGCGGTATGAGGGCACATAAGCAAGTAAGCCTACGGTGCTGCTGAGAGTATCGTACATGTAATGGGACGAAGGCGATGTCTAGAGTCGTCTTAGGTATTAGATTAGTAGCATAAGCATGAGACAAGTATTTGTGTCAAACATGTTTCATTTGAATGACAACGGTTCCCTTCTCTACAAGCTTTGCACATGATGGTATAGGACATATCAGAATGGATATTTTTTAACGGCAATAGTAAACACGTTAGTGTCGTACTTTATGAAATTGAATTGGTTGAGAAAAAATGATCTGCCGGTATTCGTGTGAGCGGTTCTTATTCTGGGTTCTGGAATCAGCTATTTTGTGATTTGCGTAAGAGAGGAAATAAATGTACGACGTGATCCCCACACGTTTTTTGATGTATGTATCATTCATTCTGGGGAAATTACCCGCCCGAAGGGAAATAAAAAATTTACCCATTTCACTTGCGAGTATTCGTCACGATGTGATCGAATTGAATTTGATAGGGCAAGTTTAGACGAATCATTTCATGAAAAGATTAAGAAACTTACTTTTTGAGAGGAATTATTTCGTTTTCTGCAATCAATTCAAGCAGAAATTTTCAAGCAGAAGATCGCACAAATTCAGTTCGATGCAGCTTAAACGGCCATGAGCGCCAAGGGAACATTAATGGATATCTCTAGTCAATAAATATTGTTGCCCGAACTTTTGTGAGCTGAATATTCAAGGATTTAAATTCTTAGGTTGACTATTTATTTGGCATGTCTGAGTACGTATGTTTGTCCGGAAAATGAGTGTGAACATAAATCGTGTTCGAGAACGTTTCCTATATTTGTGCAAGTGCTAGTCTCTTATAATTGTTGGCTGCTTTTGACAGTTGTAAATGGAATAATATTTTTGAGTGTCGGGGATATTTACTGAACAAATCGCACACAACATTAAGGATACCTTTTCTACATTTCCAACCAGGCCTTTTTTTAATTATGGCCAAAATGATTTTTAAGCTTGAATTAAACATGTTTACTAAGAAATTGAAACATATCAAGTTTGATAAGTTTTATATAATTTGATTCAAAAAGCCACAGGATACTCCTGCGTGAAGCATAACATCTGGCCACCCTAAAAAACATATACACACGTACATAGAGTGCGTGGACAGAGGGAGGCATAAGTAATTCCACACAAGAGATTTCATATTTTCCGAACATCTCTCTTGCCAACATTCGCAGAACTCACACAGAATATACGTTTTATTACGTAGAGTGAAATTATTAAACAAAATTTCTCCGTCTACGAGCATGTGGCCTCACATACACACAAAACATACATGGTGCATGACAAAACTATTCAGCCAAAACAGTTACCTATGTTTAATATTTAGTTAGGAAGCCTTTGTTGGCAATTACTGCTCGGAGTCGGTTTTGATATGATGAAATTGAGTGTTCGCAAGCTTGTGGTGGTGTATGAGCCTGTTCTTCAGCGCATATTTTCTTTAGTGCTTCAAGATTCATCAAACTTCCTTTTTGGGATTCAGTGTCCCTGAAAAATGTTCATAGGACTGAGGTCCATAAATCATACGGATAATAATTTTGCCCTATCTTTACGGTCGTTATCATGCTAGAATTCCGTTTGCGCTTTTGGAATAAACGCTTCACATCTGGAATGAGACCTGAAATATTTGACCTTACATGGCCCCATCCATCTTCTCATCAATGATCTGAAGTGCACCAGTGCCCTGTGCTGCAAAGTAACCCCAAACTTTAACACTGCCTCCTCCATTCTTCACAGGCGGGATGGTATTATGCCTCTCACAGGCTGTTCCTCGCGTCTTCCTCACATGACGAGTGGAGTTACGACCAAACAAATCGATCTTGATTTCATAAGACCAAATAACAGTATTCAAAAATGCATGTATTTCTCCAAATTTTCTTTCACAAACGTAGACAACAGGATTTTTGCGCAGCATGGGCGTTCTACTCGGTGTGAAACACTTTATCCTAATGCTGTGAAGTTCTCCACAGATTGTTCTTTCACTCACTTCCGTACCGGAGGGACTCAGATAGGTTTTCAACTTTTTGGGAGTCATCATGGGCCTACTTTTATTTTTTCTCGGTAAAATTCTACGAGACCGAAGATTAATCTCCCGTGAAGCACCTGACCTGAGTAGGCAGTTGAGCCATGTTCCTTAAACTTACGAATAACTGAACCAACGGTAGAGTACGGTTCATCAATGTGCATAGGAATACAATATTCCTTGAGAATGGAGCTGAGCTAAGCTGAGCTATTCGCTCCCGTAGCTATTCTGAGATTTCTTTGATTTTAAACATGACGTCCATTGGGTAACTGTATGCTACGACATCTCATCAGTGGTTAACCGTCCGATTCGATAATGCGACAAGTTGATTTTTCTTGGTGAAGTATCTAGAATGTTGTACATATAGTTCGGATACGATTTAACAGGAAAAATATCCTAATTATAGTGTAAAACTTGTTTTACAGAAATGGTTGAATACTTTTGCCGCTTGCCATGTATGATTTTAGAGTAGATGCAGCCGTTTACTAGTAAATTTTCCTACTTTTTCTTACAATTTCCCTTTGTGAACTTAAATTTGTGATGCGTTGAAGTTTTCAGTACGTTGGCTTGTTAGACGTTTTATAAAAATAGATTTTGCAGAAAACAATTTCTTATGTCCCTCGCTGTACGTACCTGTAAATTCGGTGCCACATCCGGGAATCGATTTATCTGAAAGCTTGTATTTATTGCTTCTGTATCGTGGTGTACCTACTCATCTGGTTAATGTGAATGAACACAATACGATCCGCAACAGTAATGTCATCGAAATCGCTATTGTGTTAATAAAGTAGTCGTTCTTTGAACAGCATTTATTTCTCTGGATGGATATTAGGAACTACATTTTTCGATCCTATAAGAGATCATGAATTGTCTTAAATTGAACTTTTTCTCTAAATTTCTCACTCAAAGTACAGAGCACAACATTGACGCAGCCAATACAATTGTAGGGAGCTTCTAGAAAGAGGAAAGAGGGGCTCTAAGTCCATTATCATCGGCATTCGAAGGCGATCTTCCTGTGACAAGGTGAACTTGTGGCGTTCCCGCGCCGAGTCCGCTTCCAACTGTACAACCTTCCTCTGAGAAATTTTTGTTGATACCTAATTGCAGTAAATTCACTGAACTTACAAATGGTATGCATTTTTTTAGATTAAAGTTATACGGCGAAAAGTAAGTCATTAAATTGAAACACTTTTATAATAAAACCGGTCTATATACTTTTAAATAAAAATCTCCTAATCTTTCCAATCACACTAGAATATTTTCAGTGTTTTTATTACACGACACGCTAGTTAGTAGGTAATTGATCAATTCTTTTCCTAGAGACAGTCAGTTGAATGAAAATTAATTAGCTTTATAGGAGAACCAAAACAGCGCTGGCATACACTTTTACCGAGGTGCAAGAGTCACAACAACATGCGTGTCCAACTCAGCGAAGTGTTGCGCCCAGGTCAACGATGACTTCTTGACGCGGTTGTCAATAGAAGCACATGACGATAAATAATACACGGCCATTAATGGTACCAGCGTGTACGTTGAACTGCTTGCAATTTTTCTACTTATGATGGCTATAATCAGAGGTGGGCAGCGNAGCCTATAATATGGTGGTAAAACTTTTCCAAGTGTATTTCGAAGCTTGATTTTAGGGTGAATCGACCATGTTTGATTGTTTAGGAAACTACTTTTCAAGTTGTGACGTTCAAATTTTTGTTGATGGGAAAATAGTTTTAGTTTTCTGTGTATATTTATTCGGATGGAACTCTATGCGCACAAAAAAGTTTCTACGAGGTTGTGACTTTAGGAATAATTGAACGATAGTTGGAAGCTTGAAAAAATGAAGCCTAAATCAGAGAGGTAGAAAATGATCATATTTGTAGTTACGACTATGGCAGGGTGACTATGGAAGGGTAAATTCACTAGGGAAGGAGAGAAAAACGATCAAATGATCTTCCTCTATGTTCTAATTAAGAAGCCTAATTCTAAGTTTATTACGTCAGTTTATAGAAAACTTACATTTACCAGTGTATGTATGAATTATTTCAGTTGCATTTCAAAGAATACAAAAAACGTGCATTAACACTTTATTGCATGAAGCATATCGAGTATCTAGTTCATATCAACTTCTCCATGAGGAAATAGACTACACTTATAATGAACCATCACAAGACAACTACCCCTAATTCTTAATTAATAAAGTTGAAAAAAAGTTTTGAATAACAAATTTGGTCCTTCTCCTGTCACCCTCTCGATAGCAAAACAAAGGTATTTGTAGGGCTTCCTTTCTTGGGCTGTCTGAACTCAAAGATGCGCAAGGATTTCAATGCATTAGTTCAGAATGTTTTTACTGCGGTTGACATTCATTTGTTTTGCAAGAATAATTTTAAGATAAGTGCATTTTTAATAGGAAGGGGCGACTTTAAAAATGCGTGAAGAGTGGTTGTGCCTACATTTGTCAGTGTGGTTGCTGCGCGCAGTACTATGCTGGAAGTACTAGCCTTTAACAATTTATACGGCATGATTAATATTCAGGTATTTCTCATAGAACGAGCTGGTCATACGCCTTTCCATCTCTTTAAGTTATTCTTAATCACTGTAATAGATCCCCGTATGCTTTTAGTAGTTCTCACTTTTCAACTCTCTGTAGAAGTCAGAATGAACTGGACCTTCAAAATTTGGAGTCCCTTTGCATATTTATGGAAAAACCACAATTGAACAACCGTCAGAGGTCAGTAAAAAATAACACATTGCTCCAGCTTCCTAGCATAGCTGTGTGTGTGTGTGTGTGTATG
>VOMN01125332.1:0-34137 GCA_014899125.1 Orchestia grillus
GGCAAAACAATCCTAACCGCCTAGCCGACCACGTGTTCCAACTGTCCAACGGTCCCTTGCTATCGTGAGAAAGCTCGTAACGACTTTCAGTGCGACAGTTCGACTGCCTAGAAATAAAGGGTATATAATAAGTTCATAACAAGCTAGGCTAGGCCACCCCACATAACTACGTGCTAATTCCTTCATCCTAGTGCATAAAATTAGACGTTCTTTCTATATATGTGGATATGTTTGTAGCAGACTATTTCTTAGGCTAAACTGTATCCAGGCCTTGCAATGGTATGCATGCGAGAGATGGGTGAGAAGTTGTGCACATGCGTAGGCGGCGCATTCTTAGGCCGAGCCCTATACAGAGCTAAGCAAGCAAACGCCGAAGGGGAGAGCGAACGCGGTAACGGGATGCATCTCTAGCTAGTGAGGGAAATTCCAGAGCATACTACGAGACGGGGAAACGGTTGGATTCTAGATGCAGGCGTGGGAGTGTTCTCGATGTAGCACAAAGGGCAATTGGCACCATCGCAACGTACTATAGTAGAGGGAACATGTTCGGAGTCGGGAGGCAATCTGGGAGGATCAGCGACAAGAGCAAGATCTAGAAGAAGACGCAGGGCGTCAGGTTAGGCTCGAAATTGGCTAGATCCTTTGTTATAGATCCAAGAACGAGAATTTACTGGAAGATAGAACTTACTCGAACTGTGAGCTGGGACATTTAACCTAATCACTATTAAAATACTGCGATTACCCACCTAGAGCAGCTCGTTTGTGTCGTCCAAACTGAACTGCTGTATGAGAGTTCTGCAGGTCCGCAAATGCGGGAGAGTTGGGAGATAAAATTCTGAGTTAAATCAGTTCAGTACTAGTCGGATTAATTGCGTCTAAATCTTCCAGTAGGTTCAGATCTCAGTGCGACGCTCATTACTACGAGTCGTTATTGAAATCTTTAACACGTTTTTTCAACATATCCTCGCTCGTCTCGTAGAGTTACCATAACTAATTAATTTGTGAAATGAGTACAGCGTGTTTCATTTTCCTTTCGGAGTATTGTTAGATCTCTGAGTGACCTGACTGGCCGGCTAGACGCTACCGCTAGAAAAACGTAGGTAACCGGCTTGAGCACGAAACCGAGTACAAGTGAAGTGAGTCACCTATTATCCACATCAACGAGTAATATACACTAGATGATCCTGTAGTTTTTCAGAGTAAACACAGGAGGGATGATCTTAATAGTTTATTTGGTGAGCAAGTAGTTGCAGACAAAGAGCAAAAAGCTTTGTTGTGGAGGACAGACGTACAAGCACAACTTGCCTCTGTAACGACCGTCACGGAACTGAGAGCAGTGACTCAGCACGTAATACACGTTGAGCCTGCCTCCGCAGACGAGGCTACCCTTGATTCCGTTTTCAACGTAAGGCAATACATACTAAAAGACGGCAAGTTCAGGGAAGACGAAAACATTCAGGGTGTACTAGGAAAGTTCCTCTCTCCTCCTGGCAAACGGAGCAAGCTCAGGATCACCACCTACTGAAAGGGGCCACCAGTTTGAGTAAATCCATAAACTTTAGATAACACAGGGTCTTTACGAGTGGCATCACCTATGTGAGAACTAGTTACCGCGACTGATTCTTGAAAATTGATTAGATAAGTCGAGTCTGCAGGAATCGGTGTCGACTCCTTTGGGCCGGCTAGCGGTAACCGGCTGAGTGCATCAGCTGTGCCTAACAGGGTGCCTGAACGGTGTCGCCAATTGAACTTCTAGGCCTGCAAAATCAGTGCTCATCGTTGCACCCTCCCAGATGCCATAGGTGGAATGCTTTTTTCCGCATCGAATAATCCTAATAACGACTTATGGTCCGTTACTACAGTAAACTGCTGCCCCCAAAGATAGCAACGGAACTTTCGCAACGCATCGACAATAGCTAATGCTTTTTTCTCTACTTGCGCATAAATGCATTAAGTAATAGTCAACGTCCGCGAAGCAAAATAGACAGGTCTCTGAACCCCATCTATCAAATGACACAGCACAGCACCCACACCACATGCACTGCTGTCAGCAACAACCACTATAGGCAAGCTAAGGCCATAATGGATTAGTGTGTGAGACTGTAGTAAAGTCTGCCAAGGCTTCTGAAATGCTCTGTCTTGCTCACTCCCCACCTCCAGGCTGTTTTGTTTCTGAGCAGTGCGTTCAGCGATTCCAACATAGTGGCTGAGGAAGGCAGGAGCCTTTTGTAAAAATTTAGTATTCCAAGGTAGGCTTTTAGTCGAGTCACATTAGTTAGGGTAGGAGCCCCCTTGATGGCTATTACTTTTTCCTCTGTCGAATGCAGGCTGTCTTTGTCTATTACGTACCCTAAGTAGGATACTTGTGGTACACCGATGGTGAACTTCTCTAGCTTTAATTTTAAGCCTGCGTCTTGTAGCTTTGCTGACACTCGATATAGTCGCTCCGAGTGCTATTTCCCATTAGTAGCACTAATCAACACATCATCTAGATAGCCAAATGTGTCTGGGAGGCCCTTCAGTAACCCTTCCATAGCCCGCTGAAAAATGCCAGACGCTTCTGCTATGCCGGAAGCGAATCGGCTGTACTCAAACTGGCCTTGGTGTGTGTTAATAACCGGGTAGGACTTAGAATCCTCATCCAACCGCAGCTGCGCATAGGCTTTGGACATGTATAGTTTAGTAACAATGGAGCCCCCCGCTAACCTGCTAAACAGGTTTTCTACTCTAAGAATGGTATACATCTTGGCAGCTCTATTTACTGTGAGTATATAGTCCCCACAATCCTGACACTATGGTCCTGTTTGAGTACAGGCTCCACTGCCGCTGCCCGTCTGGAATGCTGAACGACCGTAATAATGCCCTGACCTACCAACGTATCAAGCTCCTCATCTTTTACTTTGGGCTTCAGAGCCTACGGAACGGTTCTTGCCTTGCAGAATTTAGGTGGTACAGAAGGGTCTACTTCAATGCTAAACGTTTTCCCCTTGAAGCATCCTAGACCTGACTCGAATAAACGTGGGAAATCTTTAGCTAAGTTCCCTAATAATCTAGCAACTTTCAGAATACTACCTTTAGCCAAGGTTAAAATATTTAGAGGCTTCACTAGGTCTCTACCTAGTCGTGATGGACCCGTTCTTTCCACTACAACAACAGGTACTTGCTCAAGGGCTGAACCACTATTTTTATGCCTAATGGATACCCTAATCTCTCCAGCAACACTAAGCTTCGTGCCACAAGCTTTTGAGACTCGTATTAGATGACCTTAGCTCTGGTCTCATTTCCGCAGGTAACTTGTCGTAACCTGCCTTTGAGATGACTGTCCCAGTTACTCCCGTGACCACTTCCATATTTAGAGAATGGTTATAGACTAGAATAACTGTCCTAATGGGTGGAAGTGTCACTGAAAACAAGTCATAGCAGACTGCCCTAGACTTTTTATTTTACTCTGCATGTCTGCACTGTCTGGATTTCTAATCTTGCTCTACAAAACTGCATCTACTTTCCTACTTTTCGAAGGCTTCTGGCGTTTGAAACTAAACTTTTTAAGATGGCCTTTTTGACCACAAAAATGACAGACACTTTCACGGTATGGGCAGTCTTTTCTCCAGTGGAGATTCCTACAGCCGCTGCATGCGGACTTAAGTTGAGCCTGACTATTGCGATACTGTTTGGGAGCAGGTGGTTTATACTGGACTTTAGCAACCGTCCTACGCACAGAGTTGTGCTCACCACTGGACAAAATAGCCCCGGCATTCCTAATAGCATCAAGATCCTTAACAGCTGATTCTCTAGCAATTGTTGTATTGAGTGCACGACCAAATGTGAGACCTTCCTCTGACAGTAACAACTTCTGAGTGTCTTGGTCTAGCAAGCCACAAACTAGTCCCTTTAGTAAACGTGCATCCTGCGGCAATCCAAAATCACACGTCCATGCTAATTTTTTTAAACCTGCTACAAACTCTGCAAAAGTTTCCCCTGGCTTTTGAGAGCGTCTATAGAATTGGAAACGCTCATGAATATAAACTAATCTAAGTTTAAAATGTGCAGTCAGGGTAGCTATGATGTCATCATAAGACACTGATGCTGGTTTTTTAGGTACCAACAAATCTGAGGCTAGAGCATAAATTTCAGGCCCTACAATGGCTAAAAGATCAAATCTCATCTCTTCTGTCGGCACTTCGTTAGCCTCAAAATAAACCTCTATCCTCCCCATGAATGATTCACCCTTCGCGTTGAAGGGTTTTACATATCCGTGTTTAGGGATATTGGAGTACTCAAAATAGTACTAAAAATACTAAAAATAGTACCCAAAGTAAATGGTAATAAAATTAGTTTTAACCAAAAATAGTACTAAAAATAGAAATTCGTACTAACACCAAGTTTGCTAAGCTTAGATAACCGAGTTACTTCTACTTCTATTTAGATAACTAGAAACCCAGTTTTAGACTAAATCAGTCTAATTTCTTCTGATCTCACCCTCGTCGCTGTTGTCATTAAAATACTCAGTGTTCTAATAGAACAATTTATTTAAAAGTAGCACAGGGAAAATGATCATATATCAAACATGAGTAGGAATCAAAAACACAAACACCGGAGTGATTAGCGTGAGAAGGGAGCGCGAGCTGCGTGAACCTCCTCGTACGAATGTCTGTTCATCACTGACTCTTAGACGACTTAGGCCGCTCTAAGCCTATCAGGAAGGGACCGTTAGCGATTCGTCACGCATACCACACTGATGGAATTTATGATTACAGAGACATCTCGTATGCAACATAAATCGCTACAAAGACTCGAAAATATTAGTCTACTATGCTAGTGGATGACAATAATAACTACAGTCGCCAATATTACATCTCCTCACTATAGCCGGGAATGCAACTCAAAAGATATAGGTATACACAACCTATTCACTACAACACATGGAACATAAGCATAGATAGAAGCTTACCTCACTTCTTTAGTCCTCATTAAAACTACTAATACAGGGATCGGATGGTACAACATAGAAATGGAATATGGAAATCAGGAAGAAATTAGAAAAAAGCACAGTTCAGTTAGCGGAGTAGAATAGAGTTTGAGTTAGGCGTAGTATACTTATCTGAACCTGTACGATACGTACATACACTCACACCACCAGTGCATCCTGCGTACTCGATGGACTCTCAAAAAGTACTGACTCACCGCCTTGCTTCTGCACGTGTCGCGTTGAAGCTCGCGATGTTGCCAGAAACATTTACGAATCTAAATACTTCTAGAAATGTTCTCCATTTATTACAGGATAAAAAGGGAATAAAGTTTTGAACAAATAATACTTGCTCAACAATCATGCAAAAAACAGAATAAACTAGATGAATATCGTCAAACTTCCTTGTAGAAAAGTTAAATTTTGAAAGTAATTGAAAAAGTATTGATAACATTCACGTGGTATCTATCAATTTGAGTGTCACACGAAACCTATCATGCATTTTATGCTTCTAATTGCAAATTGCTTTTTAATAAGCGAATAAGCGTACGATGTAGTGTTAGTGCTCCACAAAATTATTATTTCTACCATTGGAAGTTCATCTCTGGCTAATCATCCCTCCAGAGTCTAGAACGCCACTGCGCCAATAACAATGGAATACTCTGAAAAAATTGCAAAGATTTGATAGGTTGGTGTTAGGTACAAATAAATTGCAGAGCGTCCCTGGAAGCTTGGTGCGTTCTAGAATCAAGAAGTGAAAGGATCGATGTACTGTAACCAATAAACCAGAGATAGATGCTGGGATGAAAAGAATCCCTCGAGCGCTTGCTTATCTGAAGTGCAGTATCAAAGAGTATAAAGAAAAAAAAGTCCCAGAAATGGCGATATCAGATTAAACGTCCCACAGCAGTCGATGACCCATGCACTACGAAGGAAAGAACTTCGCTGGCGCTGGGAAAATGAAAGTTTCCTCGAAGTAGAATCCCCTTCTCACGCTTTAAGTGAAAGAAAAAAGGAAAGACATAAATTAATAAACAGTTTACTAAATAATTTTTAAATAGAAAATACAGTTATTTAGGCAGAATTCTGTGATCAAGTGTGGCACAAGTTGAATTGTATAACAATTACACCGCACTGACTAGAATCGGACTCCACCTACAAGCCTCAGGATATTATAACGTCTGCAACACTGTCATTCAGGATTATTTCCATCGTTCAGCACAGGAAATGTTCACATCAAAATGCTGCAACAAGCTCTCAGAAGTATAACAAAGTACTAAATGTTCTTTTTTTCAACTCCGACGGACGACTCGGATTCAGGCATGACTCGTCGTGTTCCAACACGGCACTGACCCTCAACGAAAATCACAGCAAACGTCCGTGTGGCTTAACTGACACAGTTTCTCGAGTGCCCAAGTCGGTTTCCCATCTTCAATTCAATAAAGATTCTTTGGAATAGGTGAACATAGCAATTGGAGAGACAGCTTACAAATTTTGGAGATTTTGAGAATTTGAATATAAGGAGAAGAATGGGATAAAATCTCAATTAAGATTAGAAAGACTCTCGTTTGCCATTCGTGAAGCGTTTAGAAACTTGATTCTTGAAAAAACAAAGAACCTGCAACCAAATACTTAAGATCATTAATATTCGTGATGAATGCTTTTTTTCGTACCTCTTTTGAAAATTTATTGTTCCGATATGATCATTTAGCATTAGCTGTGGAATTTTTTCGTTTGAAATTCGTGTAAAGTTTTTTCGTTCAATATTCTATTTCATCTTGATGTTCTAAAGTTTTAAAAGTGCTTATAAATGAAGTTTTACATAGCTTTGCTAGCGTTCATTTCTTAAGCCGTACGTATTTAATTTGAATTTGCGATTGGAACTTCAAAATTCAGCGAATAAGATGGCAATTCATCATTTTTTTAACTTAGAAACAAAAAAATTCTTTCAAATTTTAAACCAATATTACTTTGACTGATGTAACACATACATATGCCTGAATAGAAGAGGCGGCCATATCAGACTTATAGGTACAGATTTACCGAAGGTTTATTTTTTAAAATCATTCACATGACTCAGGAGCGCTGCTCACAATCCCATCTGGCCTTTCGTTGGAGAAAGAAAGAAGAAAGTGTGAATTGAATGTCAGTTTAGCAAGTAGGGTCATGCATGAATTAGAGAACAGTGCATTCCAGTAAATGATACATATGGAAATGCTCTGTACCCTTGTTAACGCATTTTCTTCAGAATATTTAAACAAAAATGAAACCATGCATATAATTAAATTTTAATCAAATATTATTCATAACATTTAGTTACGTACGGTCTGAAAGTCAATTACCGTGCTTACAGTGAAATAATGGTAATGAAATTTAAGATATTTTAATATTTTAACAAAATATTTTAACAAAAAAAGGAAGAGAGAAAATGAAGACTGTGTTCAAAAAGAAGACTTCACGTACAAAAACTTCCTTGCAGAACGTAAGAGTTTTAGATTACCAGCTTTTTATTTTAGTGACACTTTATTTGTTATTGAATAGATCTATTATCCTTCTCAAACAGTAAAAATATATTTACAAACTAAGAGGCAACAAGGAAAATCCAACAACAATATAGGTTCAGCATCTAATTACTTCTTTCATTTATCCAACATTTACTTCTATTATTAGAATTTTTTTTAAATACAGTTTGATTGAAAAACTCCTTTTTTTCTTTTTCTTCCTTTCTCTTTAAAATTCTAATTAATCAATTGTAAGACATTTCCTTTGCGTAGGATTAAGTTTAGGAAGGGTTCGTTGTATTTTTATTCATTGTATTTTGCTCCAACCGAGGAACCAACTCCATGAAAGGAGCACAAATTAAATATCATTTATACCGTACTATAATTTTTTCTTTATAGTTCATTAAGAAGTTTCACTATATACTTTTGTACTTGGTAATAAATGAAAACGAAGCACAAACTGTATTAATTTGAACATCATTGTTGTACTACAGACACAGCATTTAAAACTAACGTAAAATGATCACTTAATGCATAAAATACATCAACAGAAAAGAATCATAATTGTGAGAATATCAGCACGAACCGTATTTCAACGCGCCGGTTGACCTAAGGCTTGAGCTCTGATTGAGCGAAATAGCAAGCAAAGCCTTCACCAAGTGTGCTAACAACTCCATGAACATTGAACGTAAAACTATCGCTGTTCATATGAGAGCACTGGCTTCAATATCTCAGCCAGCTTTAAATCAGACTGTCGACATTGACTCCCCAAGTGAACATCAGCATTGATGTTCCTTATTGACGATGCGAGTCATCTCTCCAGCTCTCCCTTGAAAATGTATAAAATATGCAATAGAAAACTACAGGTAATGGTGCACTTACGTATTTTTTATTTAACCCTACCACGTTATACGTATGACTTTCATTACTCAATAATTTTGAGACGTAATTTCTTATACAGAAATAGGTTTAAATTTGAGAAATTTCCTATGAAACTTTTTAATGAAAACGTTTCAGGTTTTTGAAGGTAGATGTAGATATGAGAAACGCGTCTACTCACCGCAGTTGAGGCGACTCAAGCGAGCTGTTCGGTTGGTTGCGTGATCGCGTCTCGAGACTTAACAGTAAATATCGGCATGTCTTTTAACGGTGACGGTCCCTATAACAAAAGGATGCGTACTGAGGGAGATTCTGTTGGGCAAAAGGTCAGTTATATTATATGGTGTAAATTCATCTTGTAATTTTATTTATCACTTGAAAATCTCCGCGCCATAATCGTTGATAGCGTGAGCTTAGGTAACCCACGCCGCCGCTCTCACTGCAAGATAGGAGCTGCGGAATAGTACTCTTATTTGAATTTTGTGATCTTTTTTGTTTTAAGAAATTTTATTTTGGTTTAAGGCAACTCATATTCTTTTAAATTTGATACGTATATAAATGATGTGTTAAATTGGATATGAAAGTTATAGTCTAAACAAATTTTTTCATAGTATACCATTCATACGATCATAATGTAAGTATAAAGATTAACTTTGGCGTCATAGTGGCATAGATACTAATTCTTGAACACTATTTTATTAATAGGTGCATATGTTAAAGGCTGTTTAATTATGTGTAAATGTATAGTACGGAATCTGTGGGGCAGTAAATTTGTCATGAACTATCACTACCTTACTGCTCAACACGGCAACTTAATTTCATTCAGCATGTATAACCTTGACCATCAATTTATATGCATTCTTCGTTAAAGTATTGAGCTTTTAATTAACTATCCCCGTTAACAATACATAGTCGCGGGCAAACAATTTTCCTGCCTGTAGGCTTTAAAGTTACATTCGAATCATGCGAGTCTGACAGAATAAGTAGCACTTGATGTTCTGATGATTGTTTTATTCGACACTGACGATCAATGTTTTCAAATACCGGTTGTACACCTTTCATATCTTGATGTATGCCATTCTTTTAAAGATAAGAAATTATTGTAGTGGTTCATCCTGGGTGAGTCTGCACATCAAAGTGAGCTAATGTAGAGCTTATACGAATTAGATGCAAAGATGGTATTGGCAAAGACTGTGCATATTTTTTATATATACAGGTCAAAATAGCAACTAATACAGTAATTGACATTCTGATAATACTCCCAGAAAAAAATGGTTGTTTGCATAAATATTACTGTCCAAATGTTGAAAAATTCCTTTCAAGAAAACTTTTTCTGCTGAAAGAACAAGTCATTCTTTTGTATACTTTCACTAAAAGTATGTAATAAATAATATTCAGAATATCAATCAAGCTTTAACTTTATAAACAATATTGATATTTATTTTGAGATTGAAATAATTAATTTTCTAAATGATTTGTTGCAATAATTAAATTAAATGTGCTGATTGTAACACATGGAGTGCTACAAGGCTCAGCATTAGAGCCCCTAGGGCTGCTAGTTTTACTATATGATATAATGAAGTGAACCTACTATATGGATTCTATATTTCTTGTGTGTGACAGTACCCTTACATCAAGAATTTTTCCAAACTTAATTGAATTGACCGATCAAATAAACTATGAAAAGTCCTTGATTAAAAGTTAATAAAAAAGTCTACATCAATATAAGTCAAACCTAATCTATTCTTTTCTTATTTAGGAGGGAAACTTCAGCTTCTATGAATCAAGATTGGAAATGGTGTAGCAGAGCATACTGATCGTTCAAAGTTTTTGGGAATAATTCCTGACTAGCATTTGACTTTAAGTAAACATACATTGTTTATTTGTAATAAACTTTTAAAATTGATTGATGTACTCAGTAAAATTATGAGTATATGTCCAACTGATGCCTTAAAAATTTTATATCATGCGCTTTTTAATACATTTTTTCAGTAGGAAAGAGAAGCATGATATGTGCCTATTGAAAAACAGAGTTTTATTCAAAAAAGAAAATGCAATAAGAGCTACAAATGACCTGACCATAAGGAGTCCACAGTAATGACTTTTAAAAGCATGGTAATTCTTGAGTTGTCTGACTTTTATTGATTTTTGATTACAAAATTATATTTAAATTCCCTAGTGGAAGCAATAATCTAAATATCTATAGAATAATTTCTACACAATTTTTTCCCTATAATAGGGTTCCCAAAAATAGCAATAAATTAGTACTTCCTTGTTAATACCAAGGGCATTTTGGCAGGAATTGGATTTTGGAACTCCATTTCTCTGTACGTACATCAAAATACCTTGTCAATCATTTAAAGCTAATCTAGATGCCTACCTATTTGTGCTGTGTTGAAGGAATGTATGTATGCTGACCTATGAAGATGTATACTATTATATGTTTGTGTGTTTGCAATTTTAAGCTGCTCATTCAATAATTGCTACTTTTCTAGTTATGTGTTACCCATATCTTTATTATTATGCATTAATGTACCCCAAATTAAAAGTAAATCTCTACATAGGTTATGCTAAATGCTTTAGTTTATTTTGACCCACAAGGGATGTATATTGTGTTTGTAGTTTATTCTATCATTTTTCACTTGATTATAATCCTGTGTCTGATGTAAATTACTTGTGGTAAAAGTTTCTAATTAGTGAAGATATACAGCAGTTGCTATTTGTAGGCTGTGAATGGTTGCACCACATAATAGTCTTTCCATAATGCTCTGCAAACTAGCATAGACAAATTTTTTAGTTTATTAATATGGTAGAATGCCACTTTTGTTACCATGCAACTCTGTATTTTGAGATTTTGCTGATTTATTAAGCTTTTTGTACTTCAAAAAGCTTTAATTTTGAGACGATTGCATTTTTTCGGATCACACTTCGTCAAAACTGCATATCACTTTGATATCAACAAGTTTGCAAACACTGGGATCATTAATTTTGAAATACCTTAGATGCTAATATAATCACAGTAAATTGTTATGTAACTCTGATTACATTCAACTTGAAAAATATGGTTTAAGCTTTGTTAAGGTGTCCTCCTTTAACTAATGAATTGCAAAACTTCTCAGTAAATGTAATTTGAACTATTTAAAAACTCAAAATTCCTACTTTTTGTCAAAGAACTGAAGTAATGCAGTTGTACTGCTGAGAAATAGTAAGCTTTTATTTTTTATTGATGCATATGTGCATCAATATTCTAGACTTAGGTTTTTACTCTTTACAAACATTTGTGGAACCAGGGAAGTACAGTACTTAAAATTAGCTAAATTGTTTAAAGGGAGATCTGTAGACAAAATTGAATTCTGACTCAAACTGACAATGACATAAGGCCATTTTAGTGTTATGATCTCGTAATTTTAATAGCCAATGATTTTAACTTAGTTTTGTTAGTACTTTGAATTAAACTTTATTTATTTGTGCATGGTAATGTATTTCGCTAAGTGGAATAATTGAGCTCGTTTCCACATTACGCAGAAACTCTGGTTAATATTTCCAGGAGCTGCTGCCAGTGGCTTTAGTTTCAGTTGAACATGACAGTGCGCTTGTTATGAAGAGTCTTCCTGCATTACTCAATCATACAGAGGATTTATTTGCACTGAGCTCTCTCCACCTTTAATTGACCTAAGCTATAAGTATCTTGAATAACACTCATACCCTGACTAATCCTTTCAAATGAAGCTTCACATTTAAAAAGTGATGGTTGTATGATATTGAATTGATGATTGTCATTTTACTATAAAACACATCAATGAATACTACCTATTACTGACACTATCCACTCACATGAGAGAGTTACTCCAGCTGGACATGATATGAGGGTGGGTTTTAACAATACTTATCTTTACAAGAAGTTGACATCATTGTGTAGAATGTGGCCTCCAGCTAGGCCCCAACTAATCATATTCATTATATGGAGAAAATATTTGAATGGGTTTCCTATTGAATTTAAGCATTCTCAGATAGGTTAATGCACAGAATTGGGACATTAAGTAGTCCAATAGTGTTTGGTGAAATAAGGCATTTAAACTGTACTTTTATTAATTGAAGTGCAATCTTGAGACTTTCTACAACCAATCTGCTTGGTTTCATATTGCTTGAAACTGGGATCCAAATGAGTCACACTTACTGAATCGTGCAATGGAAGATTATTAAGTTAGCTTCAAATCCTATTCAATAGATGGAATATTGGAGAATGTAGCTCTGTGGTGGAGTGCTCTGCTTCTTCCTCAAAGGTTTTCAGTTTGTCCTGTATCCTGACAATTACTTCATGTGGGAAGAAGTGATGGGTGGTCATATTAAATCCAAAGTGAAAGATTTTAGAATACAAGATACAGTATACTATTACATTGCTCAACATCTGCACAAACTGCTCTTGCTGGAACTCTGTGCCCAGCCAAAGATTACCATCTGCATATATTCTTTTTAACTTCTCTTATTCTTACTATTTGTCTTTTAATTTTAGTATTTCAGCATATAGTGGTGCTACAGGTCACAAGTATACTGTGGTTGGTAGTTGTTATCTTATTATGCTAACTTGTCTCCCTTCCTCCTGCCATGGGTCCATAGGAGACTAATTTTAAGTTGAATTATTGTATTATTGACATTTAAATGGCTTTCAATTTAAAGGAATTGATAGATCTTCCAAATTTCAGTCATCAGCAGGGGTGACCATTGTCTTGTTACATAGTAGCAATGAGAGATGACTGCGTGACCTGCAAGTTGCTTCAGGCCAAATTTGATTTCCAAGTCTGATCTGCGGTAGGGACACCTTCCTGGCAAAAGTTGTCTTTCAAGCTTTTCAGATAGATTGTGGATGTGGGGCTCTCCTAAGGAATTATCAAGATTCCTGACTACACATCTCTATAGAATGATAATGATGTGAATGTGTGCACTATTTGAACCATTTGCAGTTTACAGTGAGATTAGACCTAGCCGCCTGTTATAGATCATTGCTATTTGTTGCCCTGTACATACTTCAGTTCAGTTGCTGTTTTCAAGTTCCTCATTATACTTTTTGGAAGTCAGGTTTGTTCTAGTATATTAACTCTTTGGAGTGTTTGTAGCCACTTCATTTAGTAGTAGAGAAATCTATCATGAGTGCAGCACTGTCGATGTACATTGCTTTCTCTTACTGTCATAGTGTACCTATATAGTGCATACATTGCATACTTGATCTTCACCTCTGTCATGGTGGAGAGCAATGAACTAGATAATTTTTTTAAACATTTGATTCCACTTATGATTGAAGGTCAGTACATGTGATGTGCTCAAATATTTTGTGCAAAATTTGTGCTGTGAAATTTTGCTTGCCGCATGTTTGAATCTTGTCTTCCACAGTTCAACAAACCTTTAAGAATAATCAGTTAACTTGTTGGAAATTTTCTTATGTGGTGGTTACAATACTTGAGCTGTAGAATGTGCTGCTCATTGTAGTTGGTGGTGCCTAGTCAGGTCACCTTGAAAGGAATTGAAGATAACAGCATTGTTGTTACTGCACCTGGTACAATGTCTCACTTGTTTGGATTCAATTGTTAGTTTTCAGTTCAAAACATGGAAAGCGAAAATATTGGCCAATTGAAAAGTATAAATAGTTCCTGTAACTCTGAATTTTCCAGACAGTTTTGTAGTATTGTCAATTTTTCAAATGAAAATATGAATCATCTGAAATATAGGTGTTCAATAACCTGATGATTCAAAAATATTTTTGTTCAAATACCTGAGCTCTGCAGCAAATTTTCCTTTAATAGGAAAAATGAGTAAAATTTTTGTTAACTAAGAGATATTCAATCCTTGTTAATTATAGTAATATTTGGGAACAAATCTGACTTACGTGAGGTATCACTTATGTAAGAGAAAACTGGAAGTATACAGTATTTTAGCTCAGTGTTTTATGTGCGTTACACAAGTTACATGTGTACCTGTATAATTACAGCATTACAAAACTTGAGTTTAGTCAAGCACCATGGCTGAAGACATATTTTCCTATCAGAAATGTGTGCCTAATTAGGATATTAAATTTTTTTCTAAATACTAATAAATCACAATAATTACCTGATGAAAGTCTTTTGCAACTTCATTTTCATCCATTGCATTGTTAAAAGAAAGTCCAGCTTAATGATTCATATATGTGATTCTAGTAACTATTTTCCAGTTTCAACATGAGTTTGGTAGGCGAGTCTATTTAAGAAGCTTGTTCCAGTCGAAAACAAATGAGTTCAATATTCTATCTTGAAGATTTTTATTAAGTCAGTTGAAATTTTTTGCAATGAATATTTTCTTTTAAATATGTTCCAATTAAAAAATTTCTCTGGTATCTAAATTTGTGTTCCAATTAGATATTCCAATTAAAAGCTTTGCCTGCATTGAGCTGTTGCTCATGTAGTAGAGCTGTAGCATAGTGGCCTCTATTTTACTTGTCTAGAAATGAATATTGTAAGTGCATTGCAGAAAACTTTGTGTTGGCAAATTTAGTGCAATTTTCTATAAAGACAGTGCTCAATGTGTATTTTATTTAAAAATACTTGGTATCCCATTAATTGTTAAGATCAGTTGTACCTTGAACCTATCAATTTCAGCTGGTTGTAGTAGAGTTTTCAGAGAACTATTAGTAGTAATTGAGAGTGGTGGGCCTGAAATCTTCTAATGAACTAAAATCTCTACTAGGTATGTAAGGTGTTCCAAGTACACCAGGTTCCCCTTTGTATTGTCTAAAATTTACTCAGTGGCGAGTATGGCTGACCAGTTTTGAGATTAGCTAACTTTGTAAGGAAAAGCTGGCCATAACAGGAATTGGATGCAGGTGATCTTCAAAGAAGTAATAACTGTGACAAAATACAAATGTACCTTCTCAAAATCAAAACACAAAGAAAAAAAAGTAGGCCCAGCTTTTAAGGGGCAATCTGAATCCCCAAATTTTTTACATAGTGTTGCTGAATCTCTAATGAGTGACTAATTCAATGTCCATTAAACATGAGTTAGGCACCCACTTGGAGAGAAGCATGCATGCTCTGTTGTGCAATCTATTTTTCTCATCTTTCTTCAGTTTTTGACATCATGACATAGCAATTTTGCTACAATGTGCAGTTGATGTGTCCATTAAAAACAAATTTTATCACTGTCAATGATGGTTCACTTCCAGTGGAAAGATAGCCCTGGAAAAAGTGCTAATAGTGGGAGAGGTAAGGAGCTCATGGCCAGTACAGGTATTCGTGGTTATTTTGAATTTGTTTGGTACCTACCCAAAATTGCTATGGATGTCCAGTATAATACCTATAACACTATTATTAATTTTATTCTTATTGAGAAAGTATGTAATGAACTATCACTGTATGCAAACTGTATAGCACTGACATCATTTGTTGCAGTCCTTTGCTTGAGAGAAAAAGACTCCCTCATTCTATTAAATCTTACTCAAACTTCATTGGGATTCACTTTGTTGACCCCAACTCATTGCAGTTTTTATGCCCTGCCATTGTGGTTGTGACTATCTTGAATATCTTGAAGTTGTTTGGGCCTCTATGCCCTGGTCACACTGGAGTGCCGCCAGTTGCACTGGAGTGCCGCCAGTGACTGACGACTTACCTGACCCCATTCATCTTATTGATTGTAAAAACACTTCATTTATTTTTATTTTAGAAGAAACAGTATCTCCTTTACTGCACCAATCTCTGATGCAGGGCACTGTTGCTCAACAAGGATAAATTGAATAGGTACACATTTGCATTTCATTCTGAAGTGATGATTCACTCAAAAATTCACAATGGTGGAATACCTATTAAATCATTTTATTTGTAAAAATTTGCAGTTTATAGGAGAAAAGCGTAAGTAATTACTTATTATTCCATTCATGAGCTCCAATTCCTGTGTTTTGATGGTAGGTGTGAGGTGCATTGTACTACCTCTATTACGTTACAGAGCTCAGAAAACATTGCAGAGCACATGTCATAGAATGTTTTTCAAAGTATAAGTCATTGTATTATGAAGCATTATAATCCAGTTGGTGGTTCCTATACTTCACTGGTCAACTGTGTCACCATATGCCAAAGATCTCTTCAGCTATGAAAATGTTTTAAATATGGAAGAAACTTAGGAAGCCCATTCTTATGCATAATTATATTTCCTGTGGTTTGCTACACATATTCAGCATTTCTTAGTGGTAGGTTCTCTGAATGGATAATTTTATGACAGGGTATTCATAGATTGTCTATCATAGAAGCAAAATTACACGTATACATATTTTTAAACCCATTTTCTTCTGTTTTCAGTATTTTGGAGCTAATTTCTTTTGGAGTTAGCATTAAATTTTTAAACCTATTGTTTTATACCAATATTTTAGATGCATGCGCTCCGCATTTAAGTACTATGTGAAAACTAATTTTATTTTTGGATCTAGAGTATCAAGGTAGTTGTGGAATCTTAAAATTTAAAGTTTAAAAGTTCAATTTAAAATTAATTTTGAGATTATAATTAGTTTTTGCAAATTCCGAATGTTACTCATCTATAATTGAAAGGTGTATTTAATGACTAAAATACTACAGGTAGTAGTGATGTATCAACTCATTGTTGGAAATTTGGTTTGTCTACTATTTCACTCGCGATGCCGCTGTTTTTGCCTAGTGGATGTCAAGCTCATTTTTACCCTGTAAATTTTTGATTTATAATTTTTAAATTTTAGGCAAGCGCATTTTAACTCGGTAAATTTTTTGTGTTTAATTCTTGAATTTAAATTGGTAGTCCAACAAGAAACATTGAACCATGGAAATGGAAGTGCTGTATGTTAAGTGCCATTGTCTGCAACATATGCATGTATTATTTGCATGTTTCATTTTTCTTGATTTTTTTCGCATCATCTCGCCTCATTCCTTCCACTACTGAGGGCTCTATGGCTCCTGCACTTACGTGATTGCATGCAGTACTTCTGTTGTAACACAACACCCTCCCAATTGCTATGAAACAATTGGGTACGATGTGAGCCAACCCGGTATGTACCATTTTATTTGGTCAATACTCGCCACGCAGTTGTAGCGATGTAAAGCCTGTACCGCTTTCCAGCTGCGCCCCTCCTATCGCCACTAGGGCCCTCATCCATAACGCTCCCAAGCCCCTGCTCTAATTCTGTCACCTCACCATTACCTTTTCCCTCCTAGTAAAACGGCCTCGTGCCTTCTTCAACGGCGTCATTCAAAGCAATTTTATCTCTGCTGGTACAGTGGGAAGACACATGCGTTGCTCTGGTGTGCAAGTTGAGTCGCAGCAGCCCCTGTGACGGTCTCTAAGACAAATATTGGGCATCTTTACCCGCTTTTATGAAATGCCGTGCAACCGTCCAGCTTGGGCACGCACCTGTATTTCTTTACTTCTACCCAACATACCACTTTCATCTCACTTAGTGTGGTTGCTCTTTAAAGCAATGCATCGGACTCCAGTGTGCGACCCTCCATGGCTACCTGTACCATCCCTCATATATTGAAGAACCAACTCACCGTACGTTCAGTCAGTAACCGCTCTTCTTAGTGTTACCTCACTTTCTTACTCAAGTATTATAAATTCATTTTTTTACTGATATCTGTCTCCGATTCTCCCTTGAGGAAATGAAATATCTTCATTTCATTCTCTAGTGTATGTTAATCATATCAGACGCTTATCACACATTCATGTTATCACTCATGCTTCAGTATTGTACACTCAACTCTTTTTCACTCAATGTTTTCATTGTACCCGTTCATGTATGGTCTTTACGCTAGTGCTGTCGTTTTCTACTTGTGACCCGAACTTCTCCTTTCTTTTTTCTTCTCTTCTGCCCCTTGACTCGATGCACACCGTGAAAATGCATCAATTCACGTGCGTCTAAATTGCGCTCAGTCGTTTCAAGCTCGACATTGCACTCAGCACTACTGCTCTCATGCCTCTTTCTGTCTCACTACTGATGGTGTTTCTACACCTACGACTGTAGGGTTACGCTTTTCGATCGTCGCGCTAACGAACAACGGAATATCCTCTTTCTTTCCTAAAAAATGTTTATCCATTAGCCCCTCAGACCTGTGAAGAGCAAACTTTCCCTTAGTTCTAAGGTTCTAATAATTTCATCCATCTTGAACCTAGTCCTATGGCTCTTCCTTTCCTGCTAGGGGCTTCATTATACTTGAGCTCTGTGAAGGACGTCTTCTCTAAATCCAATTCATGAGAGACACTTGACTCTTTCACGTAGTGAATCAACTTTTTAAATGTGATTCATTATTTGCTCCTCTTTTATCGAGATTTATATTCCCTGTTACTGCATAACGCGTGTTCCTCAGTCCTGCTAAAAGGGCAACTCTTTCCGACCCGCGATGCAATGTAGATATTGTTCTTCACTTGCCTCGCAAGACTTCCTTTTTCCGTCACTCGGAATGGTGTGTCTTTGTGTCTTTGACATCCTCCTCAAAAGATATGATTTACGTGACGTGTAGATTCAATTCAATATTCATTGTCTTCGGGTATCGTATTTCTTGAAGGCGCACAGCGTTGGCTGGAACGACATTGGAGGGTTCGGTTATGTCGTACAGGCTGAACGATTCTCCACGGGAGCCGAGAGGCAGTACATCGTGGACTTCCTGTCAATTAGTGTATGAACACTTCATGAGCGGCAGAATAAAGTAGTGGGCTCCTCCCCGAGTGCAACCAGAGGATTATATTAAAATGATCATTCCCTTGTACACAAAATGACCATTCTCTTGTGTACGCATAGGAATACGTGAATTCATCGTTGCGTCGTGTGAATTTTCTCAAAATGATTGGGGTTTTTCCAGTTTTTGTTGTTCATTGTTATGTAGAAAATTTCACTTCTTTCAGGGGCTACTTTTGTTTCAAAGGTAAAGCAAAGATTTGTCACTAAATTTTTAATTCATGAAGTTCCAAATGTGTAAGCTTTCACGCGAAGAATTTTCGCGTCGACGTGTAATTCGTTTACCTTTCTATTTCGTTTGATGAGCGAATGGCAAAATCTGCTGCAGAACATTTCAACAACTTTTGAGCAACGTAAATGTAGTGGATGTGGTAGCTTGGTGACGTAGCTGTTTTATTCGCTGTAGTAGTTAGTCTAATTGAAAAATTAGTAGCGGTATGAATTTTTTCTTTGGTATTTGCAAGGAGACACCAGCGGTCATTTTCAGGCAAAGTATGCGAGGGTAATTTTCAGAATATTTGACGTGTTAATCGACGTTAATGAGGAATTCTAATTAGGTGAGGCTTTTCAATGCTTTGTTGTTTTTATGACCACGACGATATTAGGCGACAGGAAGCCTCTAAGGCATGCTTTAGAATAAACAAAATACCTAATGTTAAAATATTTGAGCCGTGGCAGTCAGCCTCACGTGACCCTAACAATATGACACACAAGTGATGCGCGTCTGAGGTCTAAACCCGAATTCTACATAAATGGTAGGATTCTAGGATTTACATCGTACGGAATGGGTTGAAGAGTGGGGTACTATCTCTTGGATCATGAGCAATGCTAACAAGATGTAAGGTGTGCACGAGGCCTAAATACAATTATTAGCTATAGTTATTGCATCATTATTATTAATTATGTCTTTGCTGTAGTTAATCTGCGAGAATTTTGAAGATGTCTAATGATGACTGGCCTTCTGTTTATATCCTCTGTTATTTTTACTTCATGTCCGATCGCGATTGAGTTCATAACAGAAAGCTAAACCTCTGCTGGTCCTAGTATTGTTTACTTACAGAGACCCGCGCTTTTCAATAAATGAGGAAATGCGTACAAGGAAGTTAACTACTTGTGTCTTATAAAAAAGAGGAAAGAACTCGACTGTACATAGTAGAAAGATAGTGGAAGGTAGCCAGGTGAGAAGGCTCACAAGCGATGAGATGCTGCAGCGCCCCAGACCGGCGTGACGCCCAGTCCGCTCCACTTGACCATGTCTCGCAAACAAAATTGAATTTCAACCAGGAGAATTATTTTTCCATGATACGGGCTCGTGTTGTTGAAGAAAATATTTATATTGGTTATTTAATAGATTTGTACTATTTTAGCTGTAATTTGGAAGACATAGACAGCACATTTCATCCAGAAAGCGGCGTGTTCACATCATTGAGACTGGAATTGTTTTTGAATTTTCAAACCTCGCCAAAAGGAATGCAAATTTTCTAGGCGGATTATTCTTGCATTTGCGTTAGTAGTTACGTTATCGAAGTATTATGGAGGTGATTAAATTATTCTGTTTAAATTTTGACTGTGCGATTGATAATTGTTCAGTATAGATGATAATTATTGGAGTTAATGGCGAGGAAATAGCAATAAACCTAACTAGGTACATGCATAAGTTGTTAGCGAAGAGAGCAGACTTAACATCATCGTGTGATTCGTTAGTTAATTTTGGGTATAATACGAGAAGAAGCAATACGTTTTTCTACGTTTTGGCAGAAGAAATAATTAATGAGTGCGCAGTAGTAACCGATACGAATAGTTTGCGAGGAAAGTGATCATTCCAAATTTTGTAATAGGTTTAGGAGGGTAAAAGTGAATTTTAACGAGGTAATCCAGCGAACAAGGCGGGCGAGAGTGAGTTTTAGCCGTTGCATTATGCAGGCTCAGGAATTGTGTTAAGATCTTCATGCTACTAAGTGTTACGAGCCACGTAAGTTGAGCTCTTGTTAAAATTTATTTCATGGCACATTCTGAAATTGCGTACTTGAAAAAGGAAAATATTTTGTGAAAAATTTCATCTCAATAGACTGTGCAGCCGTGACGCTGCTGGTCGTCGAAATATTCGTTCGTTTTCACTTTTCTCTGGGGTTTATTTATCAATGTAGGTATTCATTCTTGGAAGGAGATAATTTACTCAGAACACAATTTACCCTCAAGATTATATCTCAGATTTGTCTTTGTTTCTTTGTTGATTGTTGTTGTCTACGTCAATGTTAGCGAAGTGTAATTATGTAAATGAAATTCAGACCCGGGGGTTTCAGTACAAGGACTTAAAATATTTTTACTGGAAACCAATTAAGTCCACCTGCTTATTTGCTTTAGCATGTTAACGTGTTGTGTAAACAAATATCCACTCAGTGTACCGCGGCTCGATGCATCTATTATGTACTAGACTACTCATGACCCGTTGGGTCAAATAAAGTTTATCAAAATCAAACCGTATCCAGAAATATATCCTATGCAGTTAAGTCGGTATCCACAGTACAGGATTAAACGAAGAGTAGAAATTTCGAATATCTAAGATCCGACAAACAAACGTGTGCAGGTTTCAAGCAAACAAGCAAGACGACCAGAGTTTTAGCATTATAAGATCGATAGATAGATTTGAACTGTAATATAAAATGTGTATGAATATTATAGTGCTACGTCTCGTTGAGGATATTTTCGTGTATAGTTTCATTTATGAGGGTGTATGAAGTTGCAGATTTTTCTTGTGAAACAATTTTTGTTCGCTCAAAATTCTTATGCACTCACTCCGAGCCCCCCACCCCCTCCCACGAGAAAAACATTTTTCTTTTTTAAGTGTTCCTTTCAGTGCGGGACTGTGGGATTGCGTGGTGTAGAGCTGCTGCTGGACTCAAGTTACAAGTTGATGTAGCTGTTGCACGCGCACCTTTAATGTTTCTATCAGGGATGTTCGCACAGTTGATTCTTTTCCTTGGTATTTTTCTTCATTGCACTAAAAATTTTTGACTTGCCGACGAGCCATTCATATTTCATTCAAACTTTTTTAGCACGGAATATGATTGATCAAGAATCTGATTCTAACGTGGTTTATCAGATGGGCTTGACCTAAGTACATCAATATATCATTATCAAAATAATAGAAACTTAACTCCATTGTCTAGAAAGTTTTTATATTGAATTTCACACTATAATTTAATTCATTTTTATATGGAAAACGCGGAGTATGCGAAAGTGCGTAAAATCTCTTTGCCTAAGTTGTGTGATTATAATAGTGGCTAGACATAATTTTTTGAATTTCTGCAGTGCATATTATCCAGTTGAGCTTGTAATACGAGTTGATGATACCCATCACCCCTTGTTGCGAGTTATGACAGCGGAAACTGGGCGCAAGACAGGCGTTGTTAGCTCTCACAAGTCCTGTTTACACCTAAATCAATCTTGAGTCGACGTCCACTCCCTCATATTATCGTCATTTGGCAAGTAGGATTGTGGTCCAGTGGGATTTTCTTTGTTCACCCGCAGTCCTTATTACTTCATGTTGTTTTTATTTGTGAGATTGTTTGTTGCTTTTCACTGTATTTGATGCGAATGCATGCCACTGTAGAAATTTTCAGACCATAAATTCAGTAAAAAGTTTACGACAAATGTGTACCTTAATATTATATTTATTTTCTTGAGTTGCGAAAAGAGTATAAATGTTTACGCTGAGGTACGAACTAACTCGAGCAGAAGCTTCCTGTAACTATGTAGCTCCATATCTGAACACAGTTGAACTTTAGTTTTAGTTTACTCTGGAGCAGCGGCTAAGCGGCCGGGATCTGGCCGTGTTGACGCATGGCTCGGTCTGCAGGGACAGTAGAGCCACTCAAACGCGTACGCCAGTGATGTTCCAAATATTATTAAAGGATTAAATTTACTCTAATTCATCTAGGTCATTAGTTTAACGGATTAAAATGGAACCATTTTGCTTACTAGCTTTTTGAGCAGGCATTCTTAACTTGCATCGTACAGTCTTTTATTGTGAGGATGATCTCGTAGAGGGCAAAACCTCTCACCGATAGCGCAGGTAACGAGGGCTTTTTTGTGTACTGAAGTGGGACGGTGTGCTGAAGGGGGCTGCGTTCCGGCGCGTCTTGAGTGATAAAACAAGCAAACTTAGCATCTGATATGCCATTAGCTGTACTGTGCACTACACCTGGGCAATATTTAGGATCTGTTCTAAATTGACTATTCTCTCAGTAAGACCTCTGTAGTCAATTTATGCAGTTCAATTTTACCGCGTTTTATTTTCAGATTACACTATAATGAAATACAGAAGGAATTAGTGAAAATTTTACGATTCTCTTCGTGATACAATTTGGGTATTTGTACGCAATGAAGTTCGGTATTCCCCCGTATACAATACGTGCTCCTCTGCGTTATAGTTCTTGCATAGAAACTGATCTTATTAACTGGCATAGTTCTTGTACACACCTCGCTTAATTAATAAGGGTAGTTTTTTTAACGCGCATTTGGGTTTGGTGGGGTGAATTTAAGGTCGGTTTTAAGTCATTGGTGTACCAACGGTGATAAAATAACTATGAATTTCTTTCGTTAGAAACGCTCTTTTTCCAATCAGGATGAGTATATGCAAGAAGGCTACAAAATTGTTGAAGCATTGCTCCCAGCGGGATAATATTTCATTCTCTTGAATGAAATCGTTGTACTCGAATCACACACCGAGTTATAGTATTTTGTTATGGTGTCCGTCCATGACGCATTTTTGTCGAGATATGACTGAACAGCAGCAAGTGATAGATTCATTGCTTTTTTAAATAACATTTACTCGCGATCATGAACACTTGAGCAGCGCTCTGCGAGAGCTTTGAAGTTAAATCGGGCACAGAGATGTAAGTGGAAGGTTGTCTCGTTAGAGGCTGAAGACAACGATGTTTGTTGCTCGAGACAGACACTATCAGCGCTATGAGGAGAGGCTTCGTCTTCAGTCATTTCTGTACGCCAGCTCCCTTGTGCTTTACGCGTCCGCACAACCGACGGAGGAAAATGACGCGGAAGCTTGTGCTACACGGGCTTTCCTATTTCAATTTTAATAATTTTAGCATCACATTTTTTTTACCGATTAATCTTTGAGTTCACTTTGCTAGCTATAAGGTTGCAAAAAATGCCCTGACTGTCTATTTTGAAATACATTGAAGGTTAGTACTTCATTTATATCTTTAGCTTCATTCATATCTTTTGCTTCATGCAAGAGACCTGCTTATAGTCTATGTAACCCAAATTACTTGATAACCATAACAATTTTAAATGATGTTTATAGTTAACGTAGTCTAGAGACCCGTCGAACCTTCTTATGGCAGTCGATATTAGATGGATAAATAAAATCGTTTTTTCTAGTTTTTCCTTGTGTTTTCTCGCTTGAGCACAAGTATATTAATTTTGCGGTATAGTTATTACCGTTATTCATTTCATTACGAATTGGTTCCATAATTTACAGGTGCTTGTACTATTGTGGTGGCGGTATCTTGACGTCATTCTCAGAACAAGAAATGCCTAATTAAATGCAAATACTTAAAAAAAAAATTTGATGTTTATTTAACATATATTTGAGTAAACTAATTTTTAATAGGTTGATACTATCTCTGTAAATGATTAATGCATACTTCCACTCAAACCCATATATAATATAACGTTACAAAAATTGTCGTTTCAAGAAATTTTGAGAACAAAGTGATTTCATCTTCAGCGCTGAAAAGAACCTCTTTATTTATTCCAACACGTTTTACCGTTGGGGTTTAAATGCCTTACAACTACTGGTGTGGTGGGGGATGTGAGGAATGTGTGGTTTAAACTTCCTTTTCCAAGGGAAGTACTCCGCAGTCCCGTGAAAAGCCCCACCTGAGCCGAGGCTCGAACCCTGGCCCTTAAAAATGTAAAACTTAAATGATACAGAGTGAAAGTAAATAATTCTCTGACGAAAATTAATCTATTCATTAAAGGTGAAATGCTATATTAACCTACACATGCATGCAGCCACACAACGCACACATACAGACTTATTCTACCAGCTGGGAGCAGTATGTTATTTGAGGGCACTTCGGTCTTTGTTTAAGGGAGGTGAGTGGGTGTAAATGAGAAGGGATTCCAAAATTCTGACATCTTGTGTACAAGTGTGTGCGGCTGCGTACATATATGGGTTTATATAGTATTTCTACCTTTAGTAAATATATTGATTTTTATCACAGAATTTTGTATTTTCATTTTGCATCATATTCTTTCCTATATTTAGGGCGGAAGGTAGAATCATTGTATTTCAAAACGTTTGCTTTTCAGGGAAAATGTATTCGTTTATGTTAGTTCTCATTTTTATCTTAAGTGAGATTCTCTGGGAACCGGCCAATCGACACCATAGTTTTCTAACGTTCAGGCGAGCTTCAACACATTTAGCTAATGATTATTTTGTGCTATTAATAACATTTTTTCTACAGAAAGCCTTTATTAAGTGAATAAACCATAATGTGGAACATGAAAATACGTTTTGCTTACTTTGCTTGCACGAGCTCAAACTTGTTCTCAATGCTCCCCAAACCGCTATCCTTTTTTGGCCGCGTTGCGCGCATCACATCTCACTTGGGAGCGAGGCGTGGCACGTAATCAGTCTTAAGTAAATAAGTTTGATCTTAGTAAGAGCAATGTGATGTTCTCACGCTCCTCAAGAATGCTGCTCTCTTCTCACTCGTGAATAATCAATTGTCAGAGTCAGCTGTTGGTTTTGTTCGTCGAAAAGGACGACGAGCTGTCTGGTGCTGATGTTAGTTGGAGTTTCTCCCCATTGGTGCTGGGGCGTCTTCGGTTTATGTAGTCTAGTTAGCATACATTTTCGCATTTTACATCTAGGTTGTACGGCTTGCGAATGAGATGCAATTAACTGACGTGCCAAGCCTGTTCTTTTAACGATGCCTTTAAGACGCACGTAAAACCCTATAACAAGCTTCTTTTGTTAACCCAAAATGTTGAAAGTGTGCGTGTACATTCTTCCTCTGTTGTAGCTTTACGTAACTGTGAACGCGCTGGTAATTTAAATTGTTTCTTTAATCAAATTGCTGTGTTGCATTTGATAATTTGCAGCCAAAAGTCTTCGGTTAAATTCTTACTACGAAACCATTTACGAGCGTGGTAGCTTATGTTGATACTACGAACTTTTCAACTTTTCTCCATGTACATATACCATAATAGGAGAGGTTTGTACACATGTGATGACTTTTATGACATTATTGCGAAATTATATAGGTTACTTGTATGAATTGTCAATTTTCGCTGATCACAGTTCAAGCCAATTTTTATGATCGACTCCGAAATTGGCATGATGTGGGTGCTCGTGTTCTGATGCTGGCACGGACACTACAATGAGCAGACCAGCGACAACGCAGCTCGCATGGAAGCTCTGGCGAGTCTCGTGCTAGGGAAATGCAAAGAGTTTCGAGAGATGAGGTGAAATGTTTGGTCCGAGACAAGTGTTAGGCAACTCAAGTGTGCGAGAAAAATTAACGGTTAATCAAATCAACGTTCTCACGACTCGGCCGGGTTGTGGAGTCGGAAGATCTGCAGTCCGAGTGCTAAAGTCAGTCTTAACGTCTGACTCTTCAATGTTAAAAATATGAATCACATTGGCTAAAAAGTAGTGCAGCTAGCATAATTTTTTAAAAGGAATATAATTCACAACTGTCACTAGATTCAGGAGTTATGTTTTTGAATCAAATTCATTGAACGACTGGTTATAACTAATGAACATATTTTTTATAACAATGATCGACTATAATTGTATAAAATAGTTGAGACAATATAACACTACAAACTAGCTTCTAGAAACGTACAAATAGTGCGTAGCATGTAGCTAGCTACAAAACTATACAGTAGCTGTTAATTATTTCTTCTTCTCAACACGAATACTATGGGTTGATGCAAATTGTCTATTATTGCTTGGCACTTGTATCTATTATATCACTAATCAAAACGGGACTTGCAAATTAGCAGCATTTTGCAGTTACAACGGTTTGGTTCGTGGTTACTGTTATTGTTTAGATTTTATCCGAAATTTTTCGAGTATAAAATAATATACATGTCCAATTTCGAGTATAATACTAATTCGAAGGTTAGTGCTTGAATCAATAATGAATAATTCCATTTTATGTATTGAAAAATGTGTGAATTAGTCAATGTTATAAATTCGAGGTTAGAATCAAAACATAAATCCAGCGAGTTCCTCCATCGCTGCAGCCCTTTGGTCGTCCTGGTGAGCTTTAGTACCGACAACGGGCCTCCAGCACACGCTTGTGCGAGGGCTGCTGCTAACAGACCTGCTCTTTACTACTGCAGGGCATACCTTTATCGCTCCATTAATATCCAAGTTTTATTCTCTGTTTGTTCTTGCTATAATGCATCGTAAAATCATACTTTTAGTTTGTTGAGACTTTATTTATTGGAATATAATAAGAATCCGATCAGATTTCAGGAGTCGGAGTGGTCCGGAAGTCCCAACTCTTAACTCCTAGCAGTCTTAGGAATATGACTCCCCATGTACGACTCCGAGCTCAATCATTGCGTCATCCATCTTCGACTACTATTAAGATCGATTGCATTTTTTCACCCTGTATTCCCTCCATGTTTTTGAACTATTTTCCCTGATTGTGTACAATTTAGAAGTTCATTCGTCTTTTCCTGTTCATAATATTCTTCGTTTGAATGAATGAGAACTGTAAGCCCAAGTTTTATTGCTGCAGTCATGATACTCGTTCATGGGCAGCAACGTTGTCAACTACATAGTTTTCATTCCATGTATTCGCTGCTTGCCTTCCATTTCTTGTGCTGTGCTGTAATTTGTTCTTAATTTTTGACATAACTCTCGTTAGTTCACATTGTAATCGCAACGTTTATATTCTCCTCTGATTAGTTCGAGTCGAATGTTCTCTCTCAGTTCCTCCACTACGCATACTATTTTTATCATTTAGCAGTTGTTCCACCGTAGAGCAGAAAATGAGATGACTGCATGTTCAGATGACGCGTCAAAGCTCGTCTCCTGATGCAGAATTGATCGCGGGCTGTCACTGGCGAGACGCGCGATCTCAGAGCTGTCAGAGCTCGGCTCTCTGCATGGTTGCCTCGCATATTTTCCTTCCTGCTATTTTTACGGCATCTAGTACGAGTGCAAAGTCGCCACGAACCTTTTCATTCCCGCTCATGACGCACGCACCTAACGCCTGCGGCTTTGAGGTCAGTGCGGTAGCCTCGCGCTTGAGTACTTGGACCTTCGTGTCACCTTCAATGCTGCGATCCTCAGATCCTTCACTCTGTTGTAATTCTAGAATGGACATCGGCGTCTGTTTTGCAAGGAACGGGCCGATGTATAATTAATTTTTGAAATCGGAGCATTAGCAGATAGTGAATGATCGTGGAAATAACTAGCAGTACCGTTTCGTTTTAGTACACGTAAGGAAAAACTTTTTGAGTATAATACGCATACTTATAAGTTAAATAACAATTGAAAGTTCCTATTGCAGAAGCAGTGCTTGAAATGAGGTTATAATTAGGTTTTGTTCATGTATGACATTTTTTTCCCTGCGAACTATTTCTCGAAAAGAGGGAATGCGTTGAAAACAATTCTTCTGGAGATTTATGTGTAGCTGTCTCGCGAGAGCATGGCAAGTTCACAATTACGGTGCTATGACAGTTCCTGCATAGGCTGTGTATTACGGGGCTTAAATATTTATAGGGCTATCTCTACTCTAAAAGAACTTTCCCGAATATTTTATTGCTAATATCTCCGGTTTCTTCCAGAATAGAAAAATATATTTTTAGCAATCTGACAATCGTTTCTGGTAAGTTGTTCCTAGTACCCGACATAAGTCGGGCGTTGCGTTTAGCACTTGTGTGTGTACCCGAGCATCATTGCATTCATAGCTTGAATGGTCATCTATGTTGTTTATACATTGAGCTCGTCCGTCCTTGTTTGACGCGAAATTTACAAAAATGATGGTGGTATTCTTTTCGTGTAGTAAAATTGCACCAACTTAAGAAAACACGTATTCCATTTGGTACCACAAGCGAATTTTTGTCACCAATCGCTTGTTGTGACTAAATTTCTGGAACCACTTCCAGAAAAGCATCTAGTATCTCCATTTTAGGTAAACACGGAACTAGTGAGAGTTGAGCATCCCACTCTGAGCCTATCCTAAATTGAACAGAATACGTAAAATTTATGGACGTAACGTTGAGTTGTTCTATTATTATCGAATCTTATAGAGATTATTGCAATTATTTTTGTAATTGGAAGTATTGTTTTCAATCATTAACTGTTCATGAGATGAGATAATAGCATAGCGCTTTTCCACACTGAATGCCACTACCCTTTAAATTGTGTTGTATACCATTTACGAAATCATTTATACAGGGTCAGTCAAATGATCTGACATATTTGTCGGTTAAATAAAAGGCAAATAAAATAAAGAAACGAAGTGTATTCTTTTTAAAAAAAGTACATATAATGCCATTTTTTAATGTGATGCAATTTTTTTTTCATATAATGCCGTTTTGTTTTTTATTGAACAACTTAAAGATGTAATTCGTCAAGAAACTACTGCTATTCCACATGAAATGACCCGCCGAGTTATAGATAACTTTCGTGAACGCCTTCGACTGTGTGTGGACAATAATGGATCCCATTTGACTGATTTAATTTTTAAAACGTGATGAAACAAAATTTCATATGTAATTTTTAAACATACAAACACTTTTTTGTTTCTTTACTTCATTTGCATTTTATTAAACCTAAAAATGCGTCAGATCATTTTGCCTGACCATGCATAATAACGTCCACCTGCTGTCTAGCAAGGGGTGATCAGAATCTCGAGAAAATTTACGGTTTTCGTTGACTCATTGGCGGTGGTTTGCTGCTACGACTAAGCTGTGCGTCGCTTGTGAATTGGATGGAGAAATTGGTGAACTAGAAGAATATTAACTTCTGCAATGTCTCTGTTTCCTTTTCCACTAGTGTACGCTTGATGGTTTACGATAGTGTCATTTCTTCTCGACTTCAGAAGCGGCCATCGGTTAAGAGTGAGCGATAAGCTAAGTTTTAGGATTTATTTTTCTCCCCTGCTATCAAGAAAGGCTGACGCTCAGTGCTACCCGCGTCTTGCACAGGTCTCTTCGTTCTTATTATATTACTTCGTTTGAAACTTTTTCGTCTATTCCATGTTCCTTGTGGAGCCCATGGTTGGTTGAGCCGACAGCGTCGAGCGAGATGGTAACTGTTTACTCATGAGGTGGTATTTGAACTTAACTTGTAGCGTTACTCTGGGCTGACTGTATGAATTAAGTTGAAAAATGGTGACTCATAATAAGATAATATTGGAATTATTTTACTTGTTACCTCGCTGATTTTCGTACGAGTGGAACGTAGTTGTGCCCTCGTCGCCCGCGCTGCCTCTGACGGCTGGCGTGAGGCACCGAGCACGACGGGACCAGCCAAGTTTTGCCGCGCTACGCTCCCGGGCTGCGAGCGAGTTAATTCTATTTGCGTATTTCAGGCACGAGCGAGGTTTTCCGACAAAACCGACTGCATCGTTAATTTTTTCCCTCATGGACGCTGATTTGGAAAATGTCAGTGGAGTTCATTTGCCTCTGAATTCTTTCTAAATTGCTTCTTAATCCATTGAGTATCGTGATCCTTTCATGTATAAATGGTTAAATTATCTCATTTATCTGCGCATACGTGCTTCTTTTAAAATATTTTCCTCGTGGGAATAAGTTTTTTTTAAAATCTGCTTGAGGTACCTTCAAGAATTTGTAGGTGGTCAACAAAATCGAATCTATAATGCAACATCGCACAATGTTCAAAAAACCGAGTGCGTGCTTAAATGAGAAATCTAACTAATTTTTGGCATCGCACTCTGAGATCGACCAAGTTGGGGATGTTCAGGTACCTTAATTTTTCTGCAGTACGTTAGAACGAAGTCTGTTGATAGTAGCTTCATCTGTATGTTAATCGTAAGTATTAATCCATCATGTTATTACGAAAATTTTTATTCTACTAAACATGCGTCCTATCATCGCTGCTTTCATGTTAATTTTGCTAACCTTAATCAGTACAGTTAATGATTTCAACTGATGTCGAGCAATGTTAGCTCCTCATCGAAGCCCTTGTACTCTAAGTGAGGTGTCACAGCGGCGTGAGGCACCTTATTGGGATCCTTGCTTGAGCTGTCAAGTGGGGAAGCTTCATCTCAGTTGGTGATGTACTCGCTCGACCTCGTTGATTCTGCGTTCAGATTTTTGGACTTTTTGCGGGAGTGCTAACTACTTAGTGAAAGCCCTCATTCCTTCGAGCAAAATGTTAGTAAAATGGAGGAAAGCGAGGGATTTATGTCTTTTCTTCATTGTCTTCTACACATCTGCCTTTGATGTGAAGTTATGGACTCGGTGTGTAGCGACCAATCTTCTTCCAAGACTAGCTACTCGAGTTGCCTCTCAAAGGCAGGGCCTCGGAACTTTGAAGTTGGGACATGAAAGCGGTCCTCAGCGTACCCGGGGGCTGCAGGCTGATAGAACATTTTCATCAACTATTACGTAAATTTANAGCACAGGTCATAAGCGCTAGGGTAAGGTTTCTCTTTACTATGCTTCTGGAGTACACTGGCATGTTATCTCTGGGTCAGCTAGCCCATCGAGATTTCTTTCGTGCCCACTTTACTTCTTTCCATTTTCATGCTTTCTTCACTGATTATTTTTCTGCTTGACTTACTGTTTTTTGAGCAAGTAACCTTGCATAGGAATACGTACATAGATAACACATTTTCCTAAGTCCTTACTAAATGGTTCCTTTTTCGCTTTCTTTGGATCATATTCCATGTGGCCAGAGAGTTTTAAACGAACTAATAGAAATAATCAGATTTTACAAACCAAGTTAATATTGATTTAGTGTGTTTCGTTCATATACGAGACACGATTTTTATTCATTCATTTCTTCTTGACTCAATAAAGATGAGTANTGACGTGAGTGTCATTTAATTGTCGGAGAAGTCCCTGGCTACTTTTTTGTCTGAATAGTTACTTCTATGACATTCCTGGAAATAGGTTTTGATATGTTATCGAATACCTGTGATATGATAGTCTTGGCTGCATCTGATACTTTACTGCCTTTCTAATAAAGAAAATTTTACTCGACGTCAAACCATAAAAATTGATCCTTTGTATGCTTGGTCTATTCGTGTATTTCATATCTGAATTTGGTCGGCATTCTATCACGGAAAGTAGCATCGATGCGTTTACTTTTTCAGTATGAAACGCTGAGATACATTCGACCCATTCTAAAGTACTTTACAGAATTATTCTTCGGTGGTATTTATTTTTCCTGTTTCGGAAGCGTTTTGACGTACGCGGACTGAGTGCTTTTCGACTAACAAGCGAATGAATCACAATCGTTGCTGCATCTTTACGACGTAAATGAATATCTGTGGAAAATGTTTGTTCATTTCGATCTTGGTGCTAATTTGCTTCGTGTGAGAGCATATTCATGTCGCGCGAGACACTCGAGCTTAAATGTGCTAGCAGTATTCGGGGTGCTATAGCAATAAACTAGCTTAACGAGTTTTAGGGTCCTATACGTTTTACATTTATCGTTACATGTAACGGTTTTATTGTCGAGTTTGCATCATTCCTGTCATTCACTAGCAGTTACTACCTTGGCTGGATGGAAATTGTCACAGCATGTGTTCCTATCATTAATTGACTGTCTTTGTTAAGTATTTCACGTCTTTTTTTTGTATGATTGAGGCACTAGCGCCTAGCGTTTGAGTTGGATGGATCTCATCACTATGTAGGGGAGAAGTCCCGGAAGAAGTGTGTTCTGCAGCGCCTTTGGTAAATTAAGCCTTGCCCGAAAATATATCAGCTGAGTGTTAGTCGGTCTGCCCTCATGGCGAGGTTCAAAGAATATAGGGGTTCCAGGACGATCATTTTACCCTTTTAAGAAAAATCTGTCGACCCATGGAAGCTCATTATTTTTGCGATGGAACTAGTTAGTTTCATATGGAAAGCTAGCAGTAACGTTGTAAAGCAGTCCATTTTTCTATTATCGGCGATTTTCTTGTGAAGAATTTAGGATTGGTATTAATTGGTCTTTGTTTTCCTGCTGCGTTTATTTGAGGGCGGCACTAGACTTGCCCTCTCTCTTGGGTATCATAATTTCTGTACTGATTTCGTCCACTTGGTAACGCTGCTTCCTTGCCCTCTGCTGTTAATGTCGAGATGCTAAAACTTCTCGCCTCCGTAGCGCCACTTGATTTATTTACCCCCTGTTTCATTTCGGAAATACCATTAGTTCAGTGCTATTTGTAGCTAAAACTGGAGTGTAAAATGAAGTAAAAAATAGTTACGGTGATAATATTCTTCTCAGGAGGCACAGGATAGGCCATGACAATTGGGTTAGGTTAGTTTGGTTTGTCAGTTTCGTGCTGTAGGGAGTGACGTCTCCTCGGGGGCACTGTTGGGTTACCTCAGCTAGGCCTTCGGCATTTATTTCGTGCCCACTTCTTTCTACTTCATTCATTTTTTGCTGAGTATTATTTATTTTTCTTATCTTTCTGAACTTGATGTTTTTATGTGTCGGGAATCTTGTGCGGGAACACACCTGGGCATAAATTCCATGTTTTCTGAAGTCCATACTAAATGGTCCCTTCTTTTCGCTCTCTCGAGTTCGCATTCCAATTGGCTAGGAAGCTTTCATTTAAATAATCTTACCTGCTGATAATGTCAACGGAAACTAAATTTCATACGATTATATTAATACAGTTTTGTTTACTTGGCGATCTTATAAAATGTAGCGCAATTCGACTAAAATTAAAATTTTATTCATGACGCAATGTTACTACATTTTCGCGTTTCATTTGTCGCACGTTCGAGTCCACCGCATTGGAATTCTCAAATTTTACCTCTTGCATCGTGGCGGAGGCATCTGAGGCCAAATTTGTGGAGCAGAGGGCGCTGGTGCGTCACTGGGGAGGCAGGTGCCGGAG
>VOMN01125341.1:0-17500 GCA_014899125.1 Orchestia grillus
GCACATACCAGGACACACACCCTAGTGTGGTGCACATACCCTAGCTTGTTAGCGGCGCTTTTCTCATAGAAGTCAGTGTCTCCACAGACAAAAAAGTTCTTCAGTTCTCTCGATTTTGAGATCCTGTAATTCCACAGAGCGAGACTTACCTACTTAGATCTCGAAAGTTCCTAATATAATATGAGGTAGTTGAAGTACTTCGAAATAGTTTTGGTATCATGTTTAATTAAATCGCATTTAATCTTCCTTTCACAAAGAAAGGACGGTATCGAAAACAGAAGTTATCGAACATGACTGTCAGACAACAAAAATGTTATACCAAAGACAGAGTTCACTGTACGAAACAGAATACATGCATGTTATTTTTACGCATACATTCAGAATGCCAAGAAATTATTGCTATTCACATTGGACATACGAAATTTCAAATGCGTAAGGAAAAAGATGAAAAATATATTTGCTTTCGGTCATGGAAAATTTCTGGTATACAAGATAAAATCTAAGTAATTCAGAGCTCAGTTCCAATAAGTGGTCGGTAAGAATAAGGTGCGGATGCAGAGATAACAGCCACCACAGCCGGAATTTCCACCGAGAGCCACACAGCATCACTGCAGCGCTCGGGTTACGAGCGTCAAGATTGGCCTCCACTAACTCTTGATAACATTGTCTGCGGCACTCGTGAATGCATCATTCTTTTTCAATTACCGTTTCACAAACGATTATTGTAAATGCTAAAAAGTATTTCCACATATGCCGGCCCCATCGCATCATGTTTTAAAGTGAAATTTAACTTGCAGACAAAAGAATGGAGTCTAGAGCACACCACCTTCAGATCAATAGAGTAATTGATGGCATATTGTTAAAATCTTCAACAAAACGCAATGCGAATCATCACTACCTATTGTCTTCATTTAAAGTTCTGTGCTTTCTATGACTGGCATTTTCCATATACGTAATCCATGTCTATCGAATAATATAGACAGTAACGCATGACTTGGAACAAAGGACGTCTCGATTATATATTTTCCACTATTTTCCGTTGAAGAGATTCGGCAAAGGCAATTCTACATCTTTTATACTTCATTTTGACAACATGCGGGAGTATATTTTTAATTCGTTCTTAATAACAGTTGTTTTATGCCGTAGTATAGATACCGACAACTATGTAGTGCAGGGCTCGGCCAAAATACATTGCCCATGCATTTTAGTCATGTGTCCAGCGGGCTGACGAGGTCACAGGTGTGCGCAGAGCAGCATTGTGATGATGGCCAAGTTACATACGAATATGTAGCTCCCTGATACATGTAGCTACTCTTCATGTGTAGGTTCAAGATAAGTGTAGTCCCTGGTTATGTGTATCTCTCAGTTACATCTACGTACCTTCCAGTTACGCGTCTTAACGAGCCCTGCCAAAAGAACGAAAACAAGTTTCGTGAAAACCCCAAATCTAAATCAGTTCCTTGCATCCAAGTTTGGGCTATGAAATCCTGCAAATTCCAAGTTTCAACACCCAGATCTTTACTACAAGCTCAATTTATCGTCCAATACAAAGCGAGTACACAGCTCGAAACAAACATTTTCGAGGTGTCTGAGCCCCTCCATCGTCTCGATGGAAAGTAGAACTGTACATCGTCAAGAAACAAAATGTTATTCCTGACTCCATGTTATGTACAGCCTGTTGAATAATACTAATTACAGTGTTAGCGGCTTTTAAATCAGCCTGAGATATCGACGTAAACAACACGCTTCAGTTGAAGAGTTTTCCGATATTGGCAAAAAGTTCAAACGCTAGCTGTAGGAGCGTTTGAACTTTTTGTAGGTTATCCACCGCCGCTGTGCAATACAGAAGTAACATCGGCCAGTTTTATAGCCGTTTTATCAGTAACTTTTGGCACGAATGCTTGCAGCAACGGAGAAGGATTTTCAGTATCATCAAAACTCTTGGCATCGGAAAATGATCGGCATGAAATCCAGTATAAAAATATTGAGAACCATTGTCATTCATGAATAAATTATGGCGTAATATCCTTGAAGATCTTAAAAATATAATTCGTCCACCCACAACAACGATGTAAAGAACACCATTTTACACGCCAGGTGCGTACACTCACGATTCATGCTAAAAATGACATGCATAAATTCACATAAAATACACCACGGAATAATATATTACGCTCACACAATATCTTTCAAACAATCTGAAAAAGTTTACTTAAATGAACACATGAATGATAAAATTGACATTTTCACGTGGATCTATAAATTGCGAGACCAAACGACAACAACAAAAACATACAATATTAATGCGCACAACAGAAGTAGACTATAGATAAGACTAGAGAGAATTTGATGTAAAGTTGCAGTTCACCAACATGACCAGGTTTTTTACGGTTCTAGTAACCCAGGTTACCACACCCGTACACTTCGATCCAAATGCTTAAGTAAACAGACATAAAAATAAATAATATTTTACAAGTTTATAAACCAAGCATATGCTCGGTTTGAAACTTCAAATCAAAACGAATGAAAACATTAGTCAGCGATACATACGTCAAAGATAGGCTATAAAAATGCATTTAACACGTTGACATTTAAACTTGGTGAAAACTTCTTACAGCTGCCATGCGTACACATCGGGCACGGAGAAATTTTTTTTTTCGACGAACGCGAGACAAAAACGAATCTCTCGACAAAAACAAATGCAGCGTGCCACAGGACTTCTTCAAGGTAAACGAGGCCCAGACAACAAGTAGGGGGCCCCCGCATGGAAGCCAAGGTCAAGTGCTCAGGTGGCGGTCGTACGAGAACGCGGTAGCAGACCGACAAGACACAGTCAGGAGAGTTTGGTTTCCATGCTGCATTTTGTATGATATACAGCTCAAAAAATAGTCATACGCCACTGATGCTAACACACAACAATGTTGAGATTACAATACATGTATGATATATTCACGTTGGACAAGTGTCATGTTAGTCGATGAATTCAGCCAGCCGTCGCTAAATACACGTTGGATAGCAGCGTTAAATACACAACCATCGCACAGGGGAATATTAGGGATAAAGGTCGACTGAAATAAGACAGAAAAAACTACAATCAGTTCTGATAACGTAACACTATCAAGGCTACATTTTCAAGATAATGGTAGTTCATTTAGCATGGGATGGAAAAGGATGAGTGCACCATGTCTTACCGATCACAATCAGAAGTTTCATTGCGACTTCACCTTTCAATTCTAAGACTGTGATTTTACGGACTGAAAACCCGAATGTTACATGCTTTGTATGTGACTGATTTCGAAATTAGCAATTTTTCTTCTTAGTTTCTTGTTTCTTTCAATCTCAGCCTTACAGAGACTACCCGTCTGATCAGTCAAGATTGGCGGCTGGGAATTGAATTGGAGCCGTGCGGCTGTTGGGGGCCTGAGCGCAGCCTAATCTATCGAGTACGAAGAGCGCATAAAACTCGTGAACTTCAGAACATAGCGTACAGGGAGTATCTAGGCACTCCTCGTCTTTGGTCAGACGCTCTGAGTAGAACCTGCAGCTCACAAAAAAATCGGTTCCCTTAGAACGACTTAAGTACAAATCATGCACTGCAATGATCAGTAAGACGGAGTGCATCTCTGCAAACTACGCTCGCACAACAAGTACATGACTTTGAATGTGTGATACCTTGTCGTCACGGATAACTAAAACAATCATCTTTCCATATGAAAGTTATTCGAATGATACGCTAAATATACAGGGTGGCACAAAAGTAAGGTACCCTCACTGATATCGGTAGCACTGATACGTTAACAAATGTTTAGGACACAATTTCACGAAAGGGCACCTCACTTCTGGGCCACCCTGTACAAAGCAAAGAAATATATGAAGAGGAGGTCTAGACGCATTTCTCATTTCAACAGTTTATAGTGAGCTAAACATTACTAAAACACAGCCAGACCATCTATTCTTATGTACGACAGCACCTTTGTATCCGCTGGAATTAATTTACAAATCAAACACATATCTCTGTAGCGAGGATTGGATGAGATAGTATCTAAAGAAAAATGAATGATCCTGTATTTTATATACTTTTGTATATACTATATTGTAAGTACCTAAGAACATACCCACAAATAAGGCTGTATCTAGACACAATAAATGAGCCTGAATCTTGAAAATTATGAATAAGACTGTATTCTTAATTCAATGAAAGAACCTGAATTTTGAATACTTTGAATGACCACTTATTCCTGAATCCTAAAATATCATCAACTGCACCCTAATGCTTATCAGTAGTGCAGGCAGAGCTCATTAGGGAGCACCTATCACAGGCCGGCCAGCACGCATCATCTAAATAGCGAAGTTGCTTCAGCACGGGCAATTTAGTCAATGAAAAACTTACATTATCGGGGCCCTTCGATGAAGCTCGCAAAACATCCTGCACAATCAGTGGACAAAAACTTCTCGAGCAGAAAACTCTTGGGAATTTTACGTTTGTGAGACAGAGTACACTTAGTTGAAGGTGACCGTTAAAATAAACAATGTCGAGAGACCGCCATCGTAATGTAAGTGAGCTCATCTCTCACGAGCAAACAATTGTGAACACGAGGTAAATGCGGGTCTCTAACTCGAGCGCAATGCGTAGCATAAACAGACATCAAAGTAAGACTGCAGCCAGACCAGAGTTTATTCCTATGACCCGGTCAATATTGTATCGATGTCAAGCTTTGCGACCCATACAAAATGTGACTCCACGCCTTGGACTGTTATTCGCGTTGACGCGTGTCGTAACGTGTGCACGTGAACTTGGTATGTCAGAGGTGATGTATGAACTACGAAGTGGGAAAATGTCAACACCAAAAATAGATTTTCATGAAATTCGTCGATTAAACTAAACATCTTGTGTAAAAACCGTTAACCAAAAAAAAGGATATTTTACGAAAACACTGAATCAAGGACCCGAATTTACGAGGAACATTAAAATATAACATTAATGGTATAAGTAATAAAACATCACACAATATACGTTATTTAAGAAACACGAAAACATTTTTCAAAATAGCGTATGAGCAATCATAACATCACACAAGATAAGTAGTGTGAAAACAATGTCGCGACAGTGTATGTGCGCGGACTTGTTAAATATATGTACACCCACACAAAAGCATCACACAATTATACGAGCAAACTAGAGAAACGAGAAAAGACAATTGGGATCGGTACTCAGCGAGCACACCATAGGCTACGCGAATGCAGCGACGTCGATAAAACTGGGTTCGAGAGCTTACGAAACTTACAACGGATATGAAGCGAAGAGAGTATGAGTTCCATGTACGTATCAGAGCTACCAGATCTTCTAAAATTTGTTACGTATCAGAAATTCAGAAGTACCATATCATCTAATTTTGCTACTTAACGCTAGCACATCTTCCAATTTCGTGACGTATCAGAGCTACCACGATTGTTTCATTTGTCACGTGTCAGGGCTGCCAAAACATTCCAATTAACGCACGTGTCAGGACTACAAAAATATCTAATTTATCAATTAACGCACGTGTCAGGACTACAAAAATATCTAATTTATCAATTAAGCACGTATGAGGACCATAAAGAAGTTCCAATTTACGCACGTACAATATGAGCCCTGAAGACCTTCTACGAAGACCTTTTAACTACGAAGGTCTACGAAGACCTTCTAACTAAGCACTTATCAGCGCCACAAAGATAAATTAATTTACATAAAAAGTAATGTGTACTCCTAATATTGCTTCTCTCTCCTCTCTTCTTGGGTTCCCAAGCACCTTTTTATCGCCTCAGTCCCTCTTGAGCAGCTGTGATGTTAGGCGGTAACTATGGATCAGTTTCTTGCCATCCATTTCTTCCCAGGCAACAAAATCTGTTTTAAATGAAAGAACAGTTAACGTAATGATTCACAATTCCTATACGCGGTTGCTAACTCACAATCAATAAAACAAATCCCAGAAATTTACTTGAGACACACGAATTCTCATCAAGGAACTGAACAGCCCCATAAATCCCCACAGATTTACATAAGAATCACGGAAATTCAGCCGACCTTCACGAGCCCTACACGCGTGCCACACTGCGCCCTGCCTGCCTACGCATGGCGGGCCGTGTGTTCGTTGCGGGGAATTTTGCAGGAACGTTTCATTCAAAATTCAAATCTTCAAACCTTCTCAACACACAAATGCGTGGCTATCACGTGCCGTACAGGCTCACCTGAAAGTTTGTGCGGCCTGCGCAGCCCTAACTTAATTTCTGTAGGAACGGAATAAGAAATGTGCCATCCATGACTATGATTAGGGTCAAAGTCATATGAAGCACCATCAGGTATTACATCTAAAAGAAGTTCATTTAAATATTACGTCTAAACAAAACACTTCAAAACATTTATACTCAAATGAAGCTCGTTCAATTATAGTCCGGTATAGCTTAATGAAGCTCATCCAAATACTGCACCCAAATGAAGCTCATCCAAACACCACTCCAATATTCACCCAAAACGCTCATCCAGTAGTAAACCACCCCAAATTTTATCGACGTGAGAATCTCAGGGGTCAATATTTGACAACCGCATGCGGCGCACTCAATCTATTTCGGCGCAGTGTGAATCTATTTCGTGAATTTTGCCAAAAAGAGCCCCGTGCACCAGACACACCGAGAGCACGAACAGTACTCACGCCGTAAAGTTTTTCAAATGGCACACAAAATTATGATGAAAAATATCTACGGAGTCGAATTCCGTAGCCCACACATCGATATAATTATGAAATACTTTTTCGCAGTAACAGAATGTTCACGTTGCTATTTCCTCGGGTTAAACAAAGAACACAATTTCATTGTTATCTCACAGGCGAGATAACGCACGGAATGAAATCATACAGAGTCCGCAGCTTTATCAAGAAGGTATCGAACGAGTGCGTGACCGTTAAAGATGAAAAATGTCTTTTGAAGATCAGTTCGGTATAAACAATGTTTTAAATTCAGCTACATGGAAAACCGTTCCTACATGATCAGCTACGAATAAAATACTCGTACGCTTAAAAATGGTCTACGCAACATAATGCTCTAAAGACAGCTAAGTAAAAAAATGATATACGGAAATTAGCTAAGTAAAACAATGTAGAAAATCGACAACGCAAAATATCTTATTCGGTAATCAGATGCACAAAATATTGTTTAGAAATGCAACAAGTTTGAAACGATAGGATTATATGTAACACGTCTCGATAAATACCTTCCAGCGAGACACACACACACCACACACTAGTGTCCAGAACACAACCAATGTAGTTTTCCCGGAACGCTCTGATGCATTGCGGCGTCCACTTGTCTGGACACTTGATGGCGAGTGTTGAATGAGAGCAATGGTAACAGGAGGCAATGGCAATGAATGTTTTATCGGTTATACGGTGCATCCACAATTATTACTGGAATACTTTGTACATGAAATGTAAAATAGGAAAATAGCTAATTTTTATCATATGTTTCTAGCGTTTATATAAATCATGCTCTAACTTCTAAGGGAAATACGAGCTCCCCCTTTCCCTCTCCCATCACTTTTCTCGCCCCACACAAAAAAAATTACTGGAGACAGCAGAAGATATTCGTCCCAACAAATTGAAATATCTGCTAACATCAACACGCGGCTCAATTAGCAAAAAAGGCAAAATCCTACATCAAAATATGTACAAACATCATCATGAACATAATTTGCACTTCATAGTTGGGAATGCTGAACGTTACCTCACAACAATTCCCGCACTAAGCTGGCAAACTGTTACAAAATAATATCAAAAACCTATTTATTTTCTGTTCCAAAATTATAACTTTTTTGTTATAAATGCATCAATCTCTCTTTCCTAGATGGTTCTATTAAAATTGCATGACACTACTGCAAAATTTCTGTAAATTACAACCCTAAAATATTCCTATCCTTTCTCGTGGTGCTCACACTCGGTATCCGGATTTTTATTTTGGTTGCCTCGAAATTAAAGAAACACTAAGGCCGGGCTGCCCACGGCGTACCATGTGCACAATCCAAGCAACTCGCGCTCAATATCGGCGCCAGATTTCAAAAGAGAGAAAAGGGCGTGGTGTGATGCACTCTTCGAATCCGAATGCTAAGCAGAGGAACGTGACGATGTATTTCACTCACGAGTATAGCTGTGATCGTGAACCAAATCACAGAAAAGCTTCCAAGAGAAGAACGTAACGAGATGAGGGAAGAGAAGCTGATCTTTTAATGCACACTACCCTGGACTGGCGCCAATGAAGTACTGACCTTCTAAAGGGTTATGAACCTCAAATGGAGACAGCGCGACGCACCAAAGGCCATTGCAATTTGCTCATCGTATGACTGCTAACTTCAAGCTGACATAGGCGTACTATAAAGCGCCATCTAGCCACTAGCATATCAAACAAATTTAAATGTTTATTTTGTGTTTTAATACAGAATCTTTTAGCCACGGTTAAATGATTTGTTTTTTTGACTTGAGTGTATAAACTTTTTACTTTATTTATTACTTCATATCACAAGTGCTCTCAGTTTATTTCATATTGATTCAGCTAATAAATGCATGAATAGTATTCGAATAACGATATTTTTCAGTAATTAGTTAAATAATTTAGAATTAGTTTCATAAATGTTTGATAACTGCTTACTTCAAGCACCTATAAATATTTTTTTCAACCCTCGAAAAATCCCAAAAACTACGAGCGGCCATCCTCCAAAGTCGGACGTTTTGCGCCCTACACGTTTTGCGTCCTTCCCAACTGTTGCGTCGTGAAAGAGAAGTCGTTTCAAGGGTTATGTTAAGTATCCAAAGAGAGAATACTTTTCCGGCTGAGGCATTTTTTCTACATTGAAAGAACCGAATAGAGATAAATGCAGTGTTACTTATTACCAGGTCTGTAAACTTCTTCCTGTAGGCTTCTGTTTCTTAAGGAAACTTGTCCAGGTATAAAAATGAAATTTTATCAATTGCAACAAAATGGACATACAGTACATCGTTGGGGTGTTAATGCCATATTATTAGTGCCGTGGCATTTTAGCCAAGGCACCAATAAGCTCCCATTTCCTAGAGAAGCCCTTCGTGGTGCGGAGTACAATCGTCTTCCCCTGGCGTGAATCGCACCCTTCCTTCCAGCATTGCCTAAAACGACACCAATGGGCCATGGATCACGTAGCTACGCAGCTTAAGACCAATCGTTGCACTCATTTAAATCACCATACAGTCAATGGACTCAGTTTCGCCTACAATGGCAGTATGGCTACAATAATGTAGGTTGAGCGAAATTCGGCATGCTCGACTGCCGTTGCAGAGGAGTGGACAACGGAGTGAGGTACTAACTCATCTGATGGGCCGTCCACACGTTGGGCAAATGAACTCCAGGAACGAGCCAATAATTAATAGACTTTTGAGCTTTACAATTATTGAAAGGTATAATCCTGACCTGCCTGGATGTATTTCACCCAACACTTACAACTTACCTCCGTGACGTACTGGGAGTAACAAGCGACACCTCAGCGACACGCATGCGTCCAGCGGACACTCAGTCTCTTTTCATCAAAATGAGAAACTTCGGAAGCGAAATAACTGTAACCCCTCTCTTTTCTTAACTATCATTTGCTACAACCGATACTATGTAAATTTAAAGGAAAATGATTGGGCATCCTGTCTACTTTATTATATACATATTTTGAAATCGTGACCTGCAAATACTGTGAAAATTGGCATTTATTTATTTATTTAATGTATCTTCCTTTGAAATTTCAAACTTTTGGTGACAGGATCTCTTCTAGTTGCACCAGTATATATTTGACTCTATGAATTTTTCAGGCGCGGTTCCCTTCCAAGTTTACACTCATCGTCGTCCGAGTGAAGCGTTCGACGAATGCACGTGTACCTTAATCCTCCCATTTGGATTTTCGTACTAATTGTAGAACTAAATAATCCTGGTATCAATAGAAGAAATTATACTCTGCATTACTTCGACCAACACATTAGATTCAAGAAAGAGAAAGGAGGTTTGATCGGAAGAAAAAGTTTACTTACAACGCAGATCTCACAAAGGTGGTAGCAACAGGTTTTCATTAACACCAACTTCAAAATCTGTCGTTACCACACAACCCCTGCTTCCATTCACCGAGAGGGTATACGGAATGATGCCGCCTGCACGACTACTAATCGAACCTCCACCGTGCAACCTACGCAGCTGACTTTGCGGTGTCGCTATAGGTCATGTGGAGCGCCACCGCACTGGGCACCGTACGTAACAACGGACTCGAAGTGCCCTGGCATCATCCCTGGATGTGGCGAGAGGTCTGGGAGTCACTCTTCTCCTGATAATTAATTGGTTTCAAGCTCCCTATCCTCATGAAACGTGATTAAAAGAAAGCAAAGAGAAGGGACCATCCAGTATTGGCCATAGTGAACGAGGAATTTATGCACAAGGAATGTTCCCACACAGGATCCACTGCATAAAGAAATCGCAAATTATGAATGAAGAGGAAGAAAAGATGGATAACAGATGGCGGAAAAGATACGAAAACTGAAAAAAGGAAAGTGTGCACGAAAGATAGAAGCCCCGAAGGCAGATCCACTGTAGAGTTGGGGCAGCCTGACGTAGCACTTCTTCACTCGCCATGACATTGGAGCTCGAGTCAGTGAAGGTTAAGACCTGCTAAACAAGGGAAAGACGAAAACATTCACTTTTACTTACAGTTTAATATAAAGGGCATAAATGAAAGACAAAACAGAGTGGAACAGAAAGTGACACCCCCAACAGATCATTATACATGCATCTATTAGCAGCTACTATTTGTTTGAAACTCAGAAATGGAGAAGACTTGTTATGCAACTAACTGAGTTAGGCTTAACGATACAAAATAAAATGCAGTCAATAGTACTGAAGCAATCGCGGTCACACCAAGGAGAGATAAGGAGGCAGTAAACAATGAGCTTGTTTGCTCTGAGAACTGCCAACCAAATTTTTTCTGAATGTATACGTATAAGCCAAAAGAATATAAATCTTCAATTCTGCCAGAAACAAAGTTCAAATATTTTCTACTCTCCTTATTTGGATTCCTATTTTTTACTTAGCAAACAATACTTCTTAAACATAGAGCATTCAAACTGACATATTTCCTCGTAACCAAAAATACACGGTACACAACACCAAGTGTGCATAATTACTTCCCAGTCTGCAGCCCAGTGTCGCTTCCAGAGCAAAACACCAGGTCCACTAAACTAAAGAAGAAGTAATGAACACGTGGCGTTGATGTAGAAGAGCGCGGAACGCAGCAAATCGGCAGAACTCGGTGCCCGTGCCTGCCTAGACTTGACATTAACGCGTAACGCGACAACACGTAAATTATTTTTGCGACAAGACTACAACCAGCTTTGCACGATAAACTACCTACAATCTCGCGTACAATTGCAATAAGATTGCTTTTAGCTGTGTACAAAAAATTAGCTCCAGTCGCGTGTCTCTTTGCAATGAGACTGCAACTAGCTTCGCACGAAAAGCTTGCAGCAGCCTTTTGAAACGATTCAATCATATAATTATTATTATTATTGTTGGTCCTTTTAGGGTTATATAGAATAGAAACATAGCAGAGGCACGTTACATGGGTGCAGGGCTTGCTCTGCCGTAGTTAGTGCGTGAGCATGGCTCTCGTTCAGAAATTGAACATCTCCGGTCACCAGTATTTTATGATACACGGCCAGTCGAGATCGTAGGAAATGCACTCGATGGTTAAATGTAATTTATTCGTATTAATACAGTTGCCGAAAACGACATATAACCCAGACACGCACTTACGCGTTAACGAAACACCGCGGGGAAGAAATATGATGATGCAGCACAGCCTATAAATAATGTGTTCAGGCGATGAGAAAAAGAACGAGGGCAAGCGTGGGAGAATGCTGTCTACTACAAATGGGACGTCCTTTGAGAGCAAGGCTAAAAACAAACCTTACCATTAAGGAAATTAACCCACACTCGCCCAGCCGTGAGCTGCCACGAGGAGCACTCGTGAAGGAGCACTTCCAGGGGCAGAGCAGATTCAGAGGCTACAATGTGGACGGGCTCAGTTCACCAGTGCCGGTCTTCCCCATTAGTTTGAGTAACTAATGCTGTACAGTACACTGCAACACTTACAGCCGCTACTCTCACGCGTTTGTCGAAGTGTGTTCACAATTAGGACCCCTTCTTATCATCAGTCGAAGCCAGAAGACTACTGAATATAAGGCATAGCATGTTAACTTTGCTCAACTCAATTGAGAGCAAAGTTAGCATTCGACGCCCATATTTAGGTGTCTTCCGACACTTTCTTCAAACTGACTGATCGTGTGACGGACTTATTATGCGCACGCGACTGCAACACCAATAATAATAATAATAGTGTGCAACACCAACACTTCTGCTGTTCGCCTAACAGCTGAAAGTACTCGCTATCTTTCAGAAAAAAACACAGATATCGTAACACTGCACAATCTTTCCCCGGTTCGGAAGTATAAATACACGTGTAACGGACAATTTAACACGAAATACTTCTCATTTGGATATCAAAATGTGAAAGACCTGAAAACTGAAACATTGAACAACAGAATACTTCGACAACGCACACGTACACCGCAATACGAGCAAATAATGCACGCATTGAGTTCACCAAATTCAATTCTCTGCAGAACAGCAATTTCTGTTAGAGCTCAACCACCAGAATTCCCTCCGCCAATGGGGCAGTAGGTCACAGGTCCGGGTGCGGTCTGATAGACTATCGCTTGTCAGTAGACCATTTGGTGCTAAATTGCGATTATAAATTGATGTAAAACCTCGTACCAAACGGGGCAATTTATACTAAATACAATACGTGTTTTGTGACGAACGGGTATTTTTCACGTAATATAATTTGGCTGAGTGAAGGGCAGAATGTAAGTACCCACACATAGGGGCCGTAGGTAAACTGTGTTGAAAATTAGGCAGAGCACGTCGCTTGCAGCCCAAAGATTACGTTATTCTTGACAGTGACAGGAAGTCAGCAGGTGGAAATATTACGGGAATGTTATCTCCTAATCTGATAAGACTACCTTCGTAATGGTCAGCTCTGACCTCTTATCAGAGTAAAATAATCATTGAAAAAGAACAAATATCCTAAGCAGCACTCAGCAACCCTGCTATGAAGTACACTGAAGAGTACCATAAAACACTGAACCACTTTACCTGACCAATTTCCCTGAGAAATTAAACAAATTCACGTACGATTTTCGAGCTCTCTTCACTTAGGCGGCTGAGGGGCGGGTGACAAAACCGTAGGGCTGCCCCACCAGAATACGAACGACGTGACTTATATTTTATTTCAAGTGAGCAAAGTGATATTCAGACGATTATTGTTCTCTGAAGCAGTCACACACCGTATAACTTGACATCCTTCTTGTTTACCGGACAACACGCGGCGCTTCTGACACAGACTTCTACTTTTTTTTGTTTCAGACCGTTCGAAACAGAAAACTTAACATAAACAACTCGAGGCTTCAAAATCTATTGCTTTCAGAGACTCTACCACATCCTCGAGAAAATTTTCATACACTTATAAAACATCGCATCAAATTCATTCCAATGTTGTATTGTACATCAAAACCCGGTTTTCACAATTCTATTCTCTGATTATCACACGGAAGCTTCAGTTTGGACTCCTTTTTTGTCTGATATTACATTATTTAGAGTCACAGCTAGTGTAAAAAAACTATCAGTTTCGAATAAATTATAAGAACCATTTGTTTAGAACTAAAGCAATAAGAAAAAGTCGCAGTAAGAACAGTTGGTCATAGGTCCTTCTGATTTAGAGTTTTAGCATTAGTTTACCGCTTAACCGTGCGCCAGCTAGTCAGTTCTTCACTAAATATTTTTCCATCCTATTGGAACAGAGTAATTGCGGTAGTACTAGAAGTAAGCCACTGATAACTGGTACTTCAGGTTTTGCCATCTCGCACCCGAAAATACAAATTTCGTTACAAAGTACTAGAGTTGCACACGTTTTAAAATTCTCTACTGGACAACTAATACATAAAATTTCAATTTTCGCATTCTCAGCATTTCCAGGCCTGAGGCGAGCACCGGGCGTCTGAAAGATACAAGTTGGCAGCACGTCCACATCGCAGCTTGTAGAAGACGTCGGTTACTTCCTGCCCTCTCTATGGGGTTTCGATGTCAAATGAAAGCAGAGCCCCTGAAGTTTTGGAGTAGACCTAAACTTACACGGCCGAGTTTAAACGCGTAATTTGCATTGTACAACTTATTCCACTAAATCTACAACTGTCCGATGAGAGGTATACTGGTACCTGCAGAGCAAAATTCCGATCTTTTTTTCAAATAGTTAGATCTGGAAACGGTTATCAGTTTTCATTCTGTTGAAGTTCAAAGACTATTTATTACGATAGAAGAGTTAGATTTGAAGACATGAAAAACTTGTGTAACGTGTAATAATTTAGCCGGCCTACGCACAGTGATAGTCCGTAGACAGACTCGAGTACGAGTCTACAGCACAGATTTGAATTCTTAACCAGAAGAATTTCCAGTCTCAAAAAGTAACCACCCTATGAATCAAGACTGCTAGTTACGAACTGTTTGCGCACTATTCACATGTTAGGAAATGCTAAAAAACCAAATAACAGCAAAAATTTCTCAGTTTACTTTCAAACAATCACCAATGATAGACTCGAAGGCCTTAAAGACATATTAATTATTTTGCCGACACGTACACGTTTACAATTAGGTACTGTATATATTATGTATTATCACACGAGTACATTATATTACATCCAATATATTTCGCACTAGAACCGAGCTTCCATGTTGTAAACTAACTTTTCTGAAAGGACAAGATTCAATTTTCACAGCAAATGAACCTCAAAATTCAGTCTCTGTTTAATGAAGAAGTCGACAAATTAGGGCGCCAAAACATCCCCTCCGAATAAAGTAGCTTTTATTGGCTCTAGTTCTGGTTCCAATATAGAACATGGATTATACAACAAAACTTTCAAAAGAAAAACGATAACATCATTAGATTTTATACAGCAATGTTCACGATTTTAAAATCAAGAACAAATGCGATTTCATTGGTTTTTGTTTGAAGTTGTTCCAGTCACAATTTCTTTACTCTCTCAAATTTACCGTTTTGAAAACATAATTACATTTACCCTTTTTTAATACTAAATTACTTTAACACGAAGTAGCACGCGTTGTTACTAATATTAACTTTGCATGAACTGCTTAACATAAAAATAACACAATATGAGACAATATCAGTAATCATTAAGTTTAAACATAGTTTATAATGAATAAGCTAAAAAAGTTAGCGATACAAGAGAAACTACTTTAAAACGTAAGAGTAAGCCAAATTACATATACAAGGTCTCCCTCACCAAAAAGTACCTGCCTCATTAACAGTAATGAGAGACCAGCGCAGAGTTCCCTACCGCAAGCGTCTAACTCGTGAACGTGTGGGACACGACAGGGAGATGATATAGGTACGATCAATAATTACCTCTTTTTACTACTCCATGGGGTCTAGGAGACGAACTCACACGTAACAGACTCTAGAATCCAACGATTGAGACTCCAAAGAAGTAAACTACAATATGTCTGTGGCACGAACTCCTGGCGAACGTGTGTGCTCCGCAATGAAAAGTCTTTGCGAGTTTCAATTTTTGAGTGTTGAGGCTTGGATCACGTCCGGTCCAGGCATTCTCCTCACATCCTCAGATGGTGAACTTTGGGTCCAATAATTAGATATACTGAACGAGTCCAGCCAGAGTTATACGCAGTTTGAAGGCATCGCTAACTTTGCACGGACCGCATTACAACATTCTCTGTGTCTTGACTTATATCCCAGCGCCGGGGACCAAGACGTTCCTTAGCGTGGGGAGTACATGTATAGAACCAGATCAAAGCAAAATACTACAGCACTGATTGAGCGTCATTAGTGTAGAGTTCAATTTAGACTCTACAAGTACTACAAGAAATTGTTTGAGGACTACTATAGCACCGCCATCGTGCGCACGTCTCAGTATCGTCTCTTTAAGCGATCGTACGATGACTCAGATGTTGAGAACCCTTACCATGGCCACAGGTGGACAGTTAATCCCCGAGTCAGCGGCCGCATGAACAATATAATCTCGGTCGATTTTTATGTTCGCCTCAACTCATCTTTGAGGAGTACGCGCGTACGGTAAGTGGTCAGGAACCTACACAAATAATGATGTGACTGTAAGGAATTGTGCATAAATTAACCCTTGCATACTGAGCCCGTAATTTTGATGGACGCACAAGGAATTTTGTCAGAACCTGAAAACTCAAACCTGTCAATTATTTACAGTACTAGAGATTTGAATATTCCACGAGCACAGAGGTGATGTTGTAGCTTCAATGCATAATAAAAAGAAAATACAATTTCTTACATAAAAAAGGGGCCCCAATGGTATATCCTCACAAACACCTGGCAGTACTGGCCACAGCGACACCGCACGATGTGCCTTACTTCCTTGAAAATCTACGAAAAGATTTGGCCTCACCGAGACAAGGTTCACGCAATGGAGGCTTCAGACAATAGCGAATTCAGGCGACGTGAAATTCAGCACTGACAGCTGTAGTGTTATTCACTGTATGAAGTGTAGAGATATTTATCAATCACAGTACGTTGACAGGATAGTACAGGGTGTCTGTTAAAAAAATTAGTCGATTCAAAAACCCCTTAGCTTGTAAAGTATTAGTACTAAAAGGCTGAAATAGGTTTAATTGAAGAGAACAAAATTATTTTTTTTCGGCATCATACATCCGAACATAACGAATACATGGACACATCTGTAGAAGTTCCATTTCGTTTATGGTTTTCTCCCGTATGAAAAATGCCATAATTAATTTTTTGTGGCCAGCAAGGTCACCTGATTTGTCCTGCATCGACTTCTTTCTCTGGGGTTTTATAAAAGAAATAATACTTCGTACCGCACCGTATAACATCGCCCAAATGAAAACTAAGGTTCGAGAAGTCATTGCGTCTCTCGGTGTCAATATTTTGCAAAATGTTTCAGTAAATTTTGTTGTTCATATCAATAAATGTCTTGAGTCCAGTTGCGGCCATGTAGTCGAACGTCAAAACCAAATAAAATAAAATTTTAGATCCTGCTCTATTCAATAAAACATATTTCAGCCGTCTAGCAATAACAGCTTAGAAACTACAGCCTTTTAAATCGGCTCCTTTTTTAGAGTCAAGTATTACAAAATATCAAGAATTAGCTTCCAGCTGACGTGAACCACGCGTTCGCTAAACAGGAATAGCAGAATTCGCGTCCTACATTACAGGAAGTCGCTCATCCAACACAGAAGGTGGCAAGCAGCTTTCGGTCTCCAGTAGCCGGTGTCCGTCAGAGCAGGTGACAGTGCGAGGGGCTCGCAGAGCACACTATTCTCACTAGGATGGATAGAGCAC
>VOMN01125368.1:0-16744 GCA_014899125.1 Orchestia grillus
CATGGTCTTTTTATCCGTATTGGCTTTGAGTGTTTTTATCGCAGGGTTGTATGGAGGAACGTTCGAACAAGTATTGACATTCACCCCATCACGCAGGTCGGAGCACGCTAATTGGAGCGCATGAACCCTCAGGGCGGCTTAAGTTCATCCAAGAGGGCTCTTGGGGTATTTTTGAGACTAAAAACTCATCAGTACACCACGAAAAGCTGCAAGAAAGTTATATGGAGTTGTGCTAGTAAGTTTCCCAGACAAAAAATTAGTTACCTGCTACTAATATGGTCCCAGACCTCTACGAGCAGGAATAACAATGGCAATTTTGTGCGGCATTTTGACTGCAAGTGTTCAGAAACAGCAGGAGAAGGGCAATCATTGACGTTATGTCGCATCATCCTTGATGTAAAGTGGTTTTGGCCAACTATTCGGGACACATGGCAGCGGTCCCAATTACTTAGGATCTTTTTCTGACCTCAATTTTACTCTGAATTACCGTATATAATATAATTTTACCGAATTACCTCATAACAGTGCAGTATGAAATACCACCGAATTCCACTACTTCCTTCACTTGGGTGTTCTTGAACCAGACCAAATGCAATAGCCCATTTTGCCATTTCGAGACGTCTTGCTTGCATCCTATTGTAGAGGAGCAACTAAGACACTAGTCTACCTTGCCAGCTCTAAATGAAGACTGATACCTGTTCAGTGCTTGCATAAGATCTAAAATTCGATCACAGCTTTGAAAACCGATTGATAAACATAGTAAATAACCGGAGCTCGAAAAACAACAGGGGACTAATTTTTTGTCCGAGGAGCTTGTGTAACAGCGTTTTGTAGTTAAAAATGAGAGATGGAGTGGTGCAGTCTGGCTTATTTTCTCGAATGTTTTCGAAATTTCTGATCGTTCAACAACCTACCAAAGTGTGATATCACTGGAATGAAAAGCAAGTTTCTAATTAGCAATTTATAGAAGCCTCCTATAAAACATCTTCTGTTCACATCCTGTAGCGACATAGAAAAAGTAAGTTAAATACTGGGAGCAATATCCGTAGACCTTTCTTTTGAGGGTGTTTTGACTCCTGTTGAAAAGGAAAATTTAGAAAAATTACTTTTTTAAATGATCTAATGAAAAATTGAGGTATGAAAAAATGACATTTCAAGTAAAAAATAATCTCATAAAAGTAACTATCTTTAAATTTTGTGTAACATTTCTACAGCAAATATCGATGTATAACATTTAATATCACAATTATAGCAGCAAATCTAAGTGCTGGTAAATGAATGTGATGGAGTAACAGTAAAAATATTCACACGAATGAGAAATAATAATAATGTATCCATGGATCTGCAGAACAATTGTTTGGTAATTCATTAGTGAACAGTCCTCGTTTTCTTCACAAGGTCCTCGAATTATTTCATTCGACTTGACGCCAGACGCCTGTCACCCGAATTTGAGCTACAGAGAGACGAATCAGAAGAACCATCTCAAACTGCACCAGTTATCAAATCAAACTTAGTAGTTTTTATGTTATGCATGGCCTCCCATCTACTTTGGATCGTGAGCAAAATGGCTCGAAGTAGTAATTGACATTTCACGGTACGTCCTTTTCATTTAACGAGTCCGTTTCAATTTGCTTTGAAACTTATCCATTTGTAGGTTGGCTGACCTAATTTCAATCTGGTGTACTATCTAGCATTTTAAATCGACTACTACAATTATTAATTGTTTGCACTGTTGAACGAGCCCGACTGAAACGCGAAGTTCCAAGGCACACGCTTTCAATCAAAACCCATTATCCAAAAATAGCTCAGGTCGAATAAGCTGCTAGCTTCTGTATTTGAAGAGCCGTCGGGTGCAAGCGCCGTGTTTCAGCTTCCACTTGAATGGCATTGCCTTGCAGAGCGGCTTCCATCTCGTCACATGCTGACCTCGGACGATGTACCGCCGGAAACAAAGGTTTCTGCCATCGCCAATCTCCGTACATTATCGAAGTAGATTGCTTCCGTCGACGGAACGCGTGTTTTCGCTGCCTCCCTTTTAATTGGTTCGAGGCTCCTTGTAGCAGCCTGTGATAACAGTGAGGGACAACATTGTCATGGATGACGCACCATTATTGATTAGGATCATTAGGTAATTGATTATTGCAATCTCATTAAGGACGTGATGAGAAATGCATAGATTTAGATGCACCTGGAACGGTTGATGAGCATTTGAAAATTTGAGACGAAACTTGTCAAAGTTAATGTTAATTTAGGAGCATCCTCCACGAATGTAATCCGGACAATGTTATGCTTCATGCATGTAGATCTGACAAGCTGCGAGGGCGACTTGTCCTACATTCATTTTCGTTTATCATCATTGTCTGTCGTTTGACGATCATCTTTTAAAGATTTAGGATGTGGTGTGATCAATTGATAAATATCTGGTGGCATTTTTCATTACTTCGTAACTCTACAAGCTTAGTGAACTTGAATAATTTAGCTACTAATTTAATTTAATTAAAAACTAAAGTGACTTCAAAATTTGGCAATATTTTGTTTTAGGAGTTTTTATATTATATGAGCGCTAGCACACTTTAAATTATACGAGTGCTAGCACACTTCATATTAAAAACGAGCACTTGCACACTTTATGTTATACGAGCACTAGTCCGCTTTATACTATGCTAGCTCTTGCACTCTTCAAATTATACTACTGCTAGCCCTCTTTATATTGTACTAGCTCTTGCACACTTTATATTATACGAGTGCTGGCACACTTTTATCTATAGACAGCTTCCCTGTCTCACTGAGTGTAGAGTATCCTGCAGAATGGTCAGGGCAGTAATTAATCATCAGTAAATAGTTTATTCTTTAAGATATGACCAGAGTAGCCTGAATTGTTTCCTTTGAGTCAAAATTAACAATATTTCACTCGCCGGACCAAGTCTCGCAAAGGCTTTTAGGCGACTTCATTTTAAGCCAAGAATAATGAATTATTAGCCCTCTCACGACTACGACTTTATATCAAATTACGCTACGAGAAACACCTAATTGTATAATGGAAATAGGTTTTGACTTAAAAGTATTAATAATCACTCAAACTAGTACTATAGCAAAGTAATAATTATATGCTGAATTTGCATCGAACTTTGGTTAAAGCAGTGCAATTATTACATGAACATAGAATTATTCCTCCATAAGTTACTGTAATTTTTCTTCTCAAAATTTTTAATCCATGTTCACAATTTTGGCGTCTGTTAACGGATGTTAAGTCAAAGCAAAGAGGGTTGTCAATTTACACGTAAATTTCTACATTTTCATTTCCTCACAACACATTTGAGCAAATTTGTTAGTTCTTTCAGCACATGCTCTATCTTTCCGCATTTCTAATGCTCGATTGCGCTCATATATTCGTTTTTTTTGTCAGTATATAATCAGTGTGATCGTCAGTGAAGATCACCGCTGATGAGTGTCAGTCGTGCTGTACCTCCAGGGAATGACTCTGCCTTTTAGTCTCATTGGTCGTGAAGTGAAATGCCCTGGAGGGAGGGAGGACGGGGATGGAGAGGGAGAGAGCAACCAGCAATGACAAGGGAGAAAAAGTTTGGAATTCAGTGTAGTCTACGGAGAGCACACGCCTCCTTGCATATTCTGATCTTCATCGGTCGCACGGAATGGCTAGTGATAGAAAATGCTCAGGTCTATTACAGCGACGCTCGAGAGGCCAGCTCACTCATGTTTTTTTTCTAAAAGAAGAGAACATTAAATTCTTTGAAGAAGTATTCTTCTATTGAGAATTCCGTGAGTTCATCTTGACACTTCGATAGCTACAGTCGAAAAAGTTGATAGCTTGTAAGTACTCGTCTTTGGAAAACTTATTTTGCGTAATCATAATTACTCCATCGATGAAAAACCTTGGAGTTTGATTAAATTTGTCAGAATTCATAAATAGACTGCAAAAGTTCTTCTCACAAATCTTCAACCGAAAAATATGTGAGTCATGAGTATTATGCTTCAAATCGCATAATATTTTATCGCACAATCGTATTATCAGTTCGTCAATTTGAGGACCAAAATTAAAACACCTGCCTAACTTATGCTGCTAAAGAGCTCAAAAAGTTGTGCGGGACATTAACCGAATACCGAATATGTTGAAATTACTGTTGGAGCAATCCATTTGGATTTTACTTCAAAATTGAGGTTTCCGTCACTTTTCGACCTTGAACTAAGCAAAGACGCAACGTCATGCAAAAGAAAATCCCTAAAAATATTTAGATTTCTTGTGAACTAGTACGTTATCGAAAAAATGTAATAAGTTCAAAAGAAATAACTTCCGTTATAATATTTGAACATCTTACGAACATGAAGGGTTCATTTGATCTGTAAGTGGTTCACCTAAAGTCATTGAGCACCTCTCCAAACGCCGTCAATGACCTCAAAGCAAAAGTTAATCGTATTCTCTTAAGCATATTACTTGTAAAATTCTTTACATAATACAATGACAGTGAACAATTAAAGTTAAAAAATCTTATAGTATGTATGTAGTTGTATGAGATAATATATGTTTACATTTCTTATTATGCTGATACAAATAAATGTGAATAGAAAATAAGAATATGAACAGATCAGTGCTTGTTAATTCAGAAATTGTATTGCAAAATACTCAAGTAATGTGAGAAAAGGGTTAAGTTTTTGAATTAAAACTAAAGTGAATTTATCGAATGCAAAATTAATGCAAAACTTATAATTCTTCATTGATTATTGTAAAAAAATTTAAAAGCTCAAGCACGACTCAATTTATTGAGATTTCTTTTGTTTAAACCTCAATTATCCATAAACTACTTGGAGACAAATGAATTTACTTCGACTACTTTTCTGAAACGATTTGTAAGAACATGGGATCTGTACAAGGATTCACCTTGTACAGATAGTTGAAAACATCAACAGGGTTTTTCACTTATTTTTCCAAGGCTGGTCCCTTCATTTTTCCCTTGAAAACGCACGCCTAGTGTCCGAAAGCTTGGGAAAATAAATGAAAAGATCCAATTGATGTATTCAACTATCCTAATAGCTTATAGCTTTTGTTTAAATTAATTTTGAAATTTTCTGAAATAAAAATCAGATCACGTTCAGCAGCTGACATCTGCCCATATTTGCTCCACCTTCTCGGAGTAAAAATGTTTTGTTCCTTGTTCCTAACTGCGAACACTCGAGCACAGCCAAGGAAATGTCTCAAAACTTTATCATTATGATTCATCTTAATAATTGCATTTTTAATAGTATTTTTAGCGACATTTTAGCTCATTGGTGTCAGCAGCACTGCAGGAATTTAAAATGCACTTGTGATTGCAAATATCTTCAGTTTTGTAGGATCTTGAATTTGTTTCGAAAATATCATCAACTACAAAATGCAATCGAGCTTCGGACACACAGAACAGTCATCAGCCTTTACAAAGGGCTCGAATTTCTTCTAAGCTTAACACTGATCATTTAAAACACACGCAAATCCTGACAGCAACTCAGAAGTCACGAGCTTCAAGCCTTTCCAAATATTTTCAAGTTCGAGTTCGCCGAGGACTGTTTCCTTTTGCCCGAGCTCAGTCAAGTTCTCCTTAGCAGCTTAAACGTTGCTCTGATGTCTGTCTCATTGCAGCAACACTCCTGGGACTAACAGGCCCAGGGCTGGGGACGTCAACCCCGGTGCCCTGGAGTGAGCTGGGCGACAGACGTTCTGTATGTCAATCCAACGACCGGCTGGAATTCATGCACTGCAATGCCAAATATTATTGAAAAATTTTGAAAATTGTTAACTTAGTTTTAACCTGTTAACGGTCACCGTTCAGGCGGCCGGCGGTGCATTCACACGGTATGTGTAATCGACAGCGACCGTGTGAATGCAACAACCACGCGGACATCATATGATGTCAATTACCGTTAACAGGTTAATCTGCATCCGAGTTTCTTTTTTTCATGCAATTTAATCCATAAAAACGCAGTGCGTGAGCTGACGGAAACATTCGATTTGTACAGCAATGCTTCTTCTGACGAAGTGAAATTAATAACCTTCTCAGCTAGAAGTTTTGCAAGAAGATATTTTAATTTTATACTCTCAACAGAATTATGATGGTACATGAGGTTACTTCTAAATTTGGAGAGAAGGTGTACTTGTGATTATAAGATGTAGTTCTTTACACACACGATTTATCGAATACATGATGATTTTGCAGTTTCTGTGCCCGGCAAGGAATTTTGTCGTCGCTTCTTTGAATCGAGGCTCACAAACAAGCAAAATATTTCTGCACTTCCAAAATTGCTGCAGACAGGAGAAGCACATTTCAAAAGACAGAAACTTACATTTAGTTTTCAGAGAACACGCAGAGAAGAGAATTAGGACAGCAAGAAATGCCAAAAGATAAGTTACGGATTTGAAGTTTTGAGAGATCATGAAATATTTTGATATTTGCTCATTTTAAGACGAAACATGCTTTAGATAATCACTATATATTGTTCTTCTTATGTAACATTTTTTTTAGGTTTGCAGTTTGTTAATTCGTTGAAATGTGTCAGTCATGCTAGTTTCTGTGCTGCATCATTCCATTGAAAGTTTTCATTGAAAGTTCGTGGTGAATCTCCCTTAAAACATTCGCTCTGCACTTCCAAACTGGCAAACGATTCGTAAAGACTGAACGTGCAGACTGATGGTCGGTCGTACAGTGGCCAGTCGGTCATGTTCGAGGACACGAGGGGCACCGTTCGTACGAGCGAAGCCGCCAATGAATCTTGCCTACATCATCTCGCCTACATCCTCTCGCCTACATCCTCTCGCCTACATCCTCTCACCTACATCATCTCAGGCCGCCACGCTAGAGGTCGCGTTGACCTCTTCCATCGCTGCTGGCAGTCATTGGCTTTGTGCTGAACTATATAGGGAGTGGGAGATGCCAGGCACGGCTGATCAGATCAGAGTTTACACGTACAAACATAAGAGCGAATAGTTGAAAGACTCTCAGGTTTGAGGTCATAGGTCCTGGTTGAAATCTGTTTTTGGAAACTCGATCGCCCTGAATGATGAGCGACGCGACGTTGTTCGAAAGCTTGGCAAACTTTAAATAAATATCTCAGAAGAAGCTTTGAAATTTAAATTCCCCAACGTACAAACATGTATGAATACTCAGTGAGAAACTTCCCGCACCCTAGTCTTACAGTTCTAAAAAACACATACTTGTTAAGTTCCTTTCAACTCTCGTATTGCATGTACACTGTTTTATTTTAAATATGCTTTAAACTAAATTTTAGAAAAGTATCACAGGGAAATATTCTTCATTTAGAATGCATGATAAATGTATAGGTATCTCCAACTTCACAAATATTTATTAGGTATGTAATGCAATGTACATATACTAACTTTGTTTTCGTTGTGTAAACAAAAAGACTTCGCATATTAAGTTAAAATTACAATTTAGAAAGAGATGTATTTTTTCATGTTGAACTAGAAAATTTTTATGATAGAAAAAATTCGTGATGATTTAAAACACTTGACTAGTGAAAACAGAAATAAATTTTACAAGACTTCATCGTCATGCTATTCATGAAAAATTAGCAAAAACATACATATTCAATTTTAAATAGAATACATGAGAATGTATGACATGAATCTGGAAACACGATTTTGAAATAACTTTTTTGTGTAAACATTACGAATCTGTCTCTAGAATTCAAATTATACTTTAGAATGCGTCACTTCAAAAGTAGAGGCATACGAAAGCGGACTCAAAAGTAACTGGAATTGTGTCATATAATTTAATTCAATTATTGTTTCATCGTTATAGTTTCATCACCTTTGAAGTATTCCCCATTTGAATCAATGCACCACCGGTCCAGACGAGTCTTCCACTTCTCAAAGCAGTCCTGGAACTCTTGTGCAGTTATGCTTTTTGATGACTACGTCGTTTTTTTCTCAACCTCTGCAACATCTGCGAAACGTTTTCCTTTGAGGATGTTTTTCATTCATTTAGCAAAAAAAGTCGCAGGGAGCGAAATCGGGGGGAATAGAGAGGGTGGGTAGGTGAAATCCTGCCGTTCTTGGTTAAAAACTGTCTCCCACTCAAGGCAGTATGCGCCAGAACACTTTTATTTCTCTTACTTTTCGCACTAGGAAAATTCTCAAAGCTTTTGGGAAATATCGTTGGTTTAAAAGTCATCAAACAGAAGTGGACAAGATTTCATAAAGGTTTAGCCTTGTACTTTATTATATGTTTAAGAAATCTTAACATGTACATATCTTCAATTTCATTTTTTTTTCGCTCAATTAAAACATTATGGTGAATCAATACGGGCGTTCAAATTGTAATTTTTGTTGGCTCAAACTTTTGAATGAGGACTCAGGACTCCATGAAGTAAATTTGTCAGTCGTACCAGGCGTTCAGAGCCAACATTTCACGCCCGAACACCGATCCCTCTCTTGAAAGGGCATCGTCACGCAGATGCTCGTTGCTCCTTCTCGTGTACAGGGAGTTTCATTTTCCATAACGTTAATAATTCATTTGGCAAGGGCCGAGATTGGATCTCTGGTCCAAACCTGACAGTAGCGACGCATGGTCTCAAATGAAGCCAATACTCGAAGCGGCTCTGCCAGAGATGAAGGCACGCCATCAAAAGGGAAATTTTCTCCGAATGTCTCGCGATTTCTGCCCGGAATAATCGGGGAATTTTTCCGTACCTTCAAATGGCTTGCATAAAATTTGATGGTACATCTTCTAGAGCACTCGAATAATTTGATACGTAAAAATTACAATACTTATATAATTCTCCAGTTTGAACAGAATATTAGACTTGAGTGTCCTCGCAATTGATAAGAATTTTTCTTGAAAAGCGGGGAGAATTTTTCAGCAAAAATGAGTTAAAATATCGAGTTAATTAAAATGAAGTTACTAACTGCCCACAAACTTCAATAATCGACGTTATCAGAGCGAGCATTTTTAGCATTTACAAGGCCCTGATAGAAATGAAGAAACTTTGAAACTTTCTCGACACTTCTGACGGAACCTTGCATGGAAAAAAGCAATAAGAGCTAGATTCTTCACATGAGTTAATTCATTATAAGCCGAGGATTGTTTCATAGTTACCTCATTGGTAATATTGCTAAGTGGGGAAAAAATACATTCCTTTACTGACGACATTAACAATATACAAAATAACAGCAATTTGATGTTTATGCCTTGTTCTGAAATAACGAGAGGTAATGTACTGAAGGTAGATCATGCGCTAAGATACAAGGGTAAATGCAGGTAAAGTTGATTAAGTAAACATCGAGGGTTTCGGAGGTGAAAGAGGTGAGATTCTCTCTTTTCCATAAATATCCTCACAATCAGAAAAAAAATTTCGCTACTCTTAAAGTGCTCCTTTGCCAGGGTATTCAAAAAAAAAAAATTAGAGAGCAGAGTTTCTCTATAGTGCTCAATTTTTTTATTATACAACATATCCCGTCCACATCGGCGCGTAGATGTCTTTAATGTTGCTTTTAAGTTGCCAAGATGATGGAACTCGCACCAGGCCCAGCGGTGATGAACAGTTGCACCTAAACAGCGTTGAATGAAATGTTTTAACTAAATGCTCACTTTGCATCAAGGAATGGGCGCCAGACAAGCCTTGCGTCTCTTAATGCAAAGCTAGCATCGTCGAATATAAATTAACTATTAAAATGTTGTTATTTTATGAAGGAATTGCACACATCAAAAAACATTCATTCTTAATATCAAATTCCATTTAAACGACAATAATCAGAACAGATTTGGAAAGAAATTGAATTTGGCGAGAAAAAGAAATTGATGACTTTCAAGTATACTCTGCATTGCACAGTGCCCAAAATGCTCCACGTTTTCTCTCGGCTTAAATTTCTTTAATCCAAAAGATTAATAATAATTATTCCATGTGAAGTAAAAAACATGTGACTGATCATTAGTTACATGTTTGCTATTTCACCATTTTCTCGATGATAACCTACTATTGCGTTTTTATTCCTGTAAATTGAAATTAATACGGCGCTTTATCGGCGTCCTGCAACGATATTTCCAAGTAAAATTAAAAGGCAATCTCTTTTTTCATCCACAGGTCGACAGTAGCTTCTCTGCTGCTCAACAAGCACCTCCATATTAATGGCATAAAAAAGAACTCGAACCTGAACGATCATCAGCGTCCTGTGTCCCAGCCGCCTAATCTCAGTCTTCAACCACCACCTTCAAGCTCAAATTTGAATTCAGAAACTTCTCGTTTAGTGTCAGAGACGATATCTTCGCAGCCAAAATCTGAAAATCAATCGTTGGGATTTTCGACGAAACCACAAGATTCTTCATGTCCTTCCAGAGAAGCAGAAAATTTAGGAAATCTTCCTCCACCCTCTGATAATCTATCGTCTATTCCTCAAAATCAAGCAAGCGAAACTCCAGATCCAACTCAAGAGGATGTAATTAAGTCTCACGTATATAATAATTCCTCTGAAGAAACCAAAAGTTGCGCGATCAAGGCTACGAGCTCGATAGAAGAAAGCGTTTCGGAAGTTCCAGCAAATCCAGCCATGAGGACTGCATCTCCTACTCCTCCCCAGCGTACGGAGAACGAGAACTTCCGCCGCCCGCTCAGAGAAATGAGCAGCTCAGATTACGAGTCTCCTGAGGGAGAAGTTGGCCGTCCTTCTAGCCAACATTTTCATAAAGATTACCAACTAAATGATACTGACGACACTAGTCCAGAACTGTTAGACTCACCCCTTTTGAAAAGTTCCAAATTTTTGAAACTCAAATGCGATAGTTTTCCGAAACCGAAAGGTGCAATTAAAACAACTCTTTCTAATGCTTCATATAGCTTCGCACAGAGTCAGATCTCAAAACACGCTGATAATTTATCGAGTTCTGTTCCAAACTTAACGTTAGCAAGAGTTCCTTACAAAACTTCCAAAAGAAGCTTCCGAAAGTTGGAAGAAACATGCGATCCATCATCAGACGAAGATGTGGACCAGGTTTCTGCTAGTGCAGACACTGATGCTGATGGATTCGCTAAATTTGATGGGAAAATTATCGAATCCTTCCAAAAAAATGATTTTCAAGGTAGTCCTGATGCAGGTGAAAACTCATCACTTGTCAGTACCGCTGGAGTTGCCCAAAGCCAGCGCTACAATGAAACTTTTCTCGACTCCAACTTGAGAGGAAAGGTAGAAAACAGAACATTTCATTCAGATGGAAATATTCCATCGAGACAAACTAAGGAACACTCAGAAGCAGCTATGCTTTCTCTTCCCATATCTCCCATAAACCGCACGCATGACGTCACCTCCAACAATTCCTCAGCCGCTCCTTGTGCTGTGGTGCCGCCACCAGCTTGCAGCGGCTGCGGCTTCACACCCACCACGGCTACCAGCACAGTGGCGGTCTCCAAAATGCCGTCGGTGCCTCCAAAAAGCTCAGCAGCGAAGGCCACGAGCAAGTTAGTGAAGCTCTCCAAGTATCAGAGAAGCCCCATGATCTTGCGCGTGGGGCGCTCAACCAAGCCTGGCCCAGGAGGCCAAGTTACCAGTGTCAAGGAAAAAGTTGCGTCCACCGTCAAAAAACGAAAATTTCTGAGCGTAGGAGTCCGTGCAGGTAGATCACCGAGTCCTGTCAGTGAGAGGGGCATCAGAAGGAAGGAGGAAGCTGGCGTCGGAGAGGATAAGAAAAAGCAGGCGTCGCTGCATAAAATGAAGCGCGAGAGGAAGGTAAGTGCTCATGTCAACAAACAGGAAGCAATTAAGATTTTAATACTCTTGTTCAGGTCTGATGATTATTTTCCTCGTACGTTGCTCATGTAACTGAGCGGTACTGAGTGCCAGTCCGGTGGTTGAGGTCTCAGTATAATTTGCGACGCAATTTATGGTTACCTGGCGGAGGTTGAGCATCAAAATTAGCGGTGGACTTGCTTGAAAGTACCAGCTCGAACATCTTTTGACACAATGAGATAAAACTAAAGCAAGAGATTTCTAGATTCCCAGCTAGTTTTAGAATTTTTCCCGTATAACAATAACCTAAAAGGAAAATGCTTGATCTTTTTAGACCACGTACTGATCAGTGAATATCTTTTGCACTGTAGTGTGTTAAGATTATGGAAGCAAAGTGCGATCTTAAGCAAGACAACATCAAAAAAACAAGCTTTAGCTCATGTTCAATTTCAAATTATTATTTTATCTACATTTTACCTGCAATTGCATTATGCAATCAATTTTCATTTTTTCTCCTTGTCATCTCACGCCGAAACGACAGAACAAATTTAATTTGTCGGCCGTTGAACAGTGCAAAAGTAAGAACTTTACCTCGATTTCAATCACTTCCGCTGTTTCCTGAAACGCTTCACAGACCTCATTGAGCGGCAGCTCTTAAAAATTGAGCGAGATTCAATTCCAGGGTCACTCAATCGATAAAATTTGACGGTTTTCAATCAATGTTGAGCAATGACATCAAGTCGACTCCGTCCGCCTATTCGGATGGATCCAAAAGTTTCCCGGGGCTCTCTCTGCTCGAGGACTGCAATTTGAGAGTTTTCTCTGGGCCTTTTCATAAAAGTTGAATTTATCGGTCCTGGAATTGAGCTTCACTGGAGCCCTTAGAAAATGAGGGAAGAGACGTCATAATTCGACGCTCTTTAGCCCGAGTGTTCAATGACGGGAGCTTTTAGCAGAATTTTGTCTCATCTCTCGCTCTTTACTCACTCTTACATCGCGTGCCTGAAAACTGTTCGAACTGTTCTCTTTGGATGCTGTACATGATAAGGATTACGTTAGAGATGTTCTCCTCATGATTTCAAAATACTAAGATGGTTTTGAAATCACTCATTTGCTATCCTTGATGATATTTTGTAAATAATTTAAATAGGTAAATATTAAAAATGAATATATTTTCTTATAAACAGGTGCCTAGGATCTCAAAAATGCTCAAGCAACAAATTGTACTAGAATTAGTTCAAAATAAAGTAAAAGCGGCAAGACCCACGAGCCTCAGGGCACTTGCGAGGACTGTGAAGAAGAAGTGGAGAAGCGCCGCTAAGACTGGTTGCTCGGAGGCCCGTCGCCCATTCAATAGCTACAATGGGAGCTGATTCGTTATCTAGCCCCCGGAAAATGCGTGATAAATGTTGCCGTGACCCGCGCTCGATGGCCTGCATAAAACATGAATGGGGACCGCAGCTCAGGCTTATCGCCCAGCTTCAAAACAAGTGTGTTTTGGGGCGCCTCGTGAGTCGCGAGGGACTTGAGACGACGCTCGCGCCGCCACTCACGGCCGCTAAAAAGGGACTTTGCCGTGACCTCTTGATTCCGAGACAAAATTGTACAGCGGAAGTGACGCATCTTAGTTAAATGTTGGATCAGTTGTATATATGTAGAATCAGGTGAGAAAAGTCAACGCTTTCCTTTTACCACGTAAAATTGACATTTTGAAAGTCCTCACACCAAGAACAATTTTTCTTGGAGTGAATATCGGAATTAAACAAAGTTTTCTTTTCACGAACACGGTAAAAATAATTTTTTAAATATTGTTCGCAGCACTCAAGTCGCGCACACTGCAGCACTGTCGAGTTCACTCTCAGTCCTTGGAACAACGAACAAATGTGAACGCTGCTGCATATCATTAGTAACTCACCTGTCGCAGTTCTCAGCTGCTGCGTGTCATCTCACTAACTCATTTGCATTTCAAGAGTCATCCTGCAGCACAGGTGGACAGTTTTAAGGCTCGATCAACCTGGTGTGCACGCACGTCGCTTACAAGAAAAAGAACGCGCGCTCGCAACAGGCCTACACAGCTCATTCAATACTTCTCAGGCCGTCTAGCCCTCTAACTCCACTCGAGGTCGCCCCAAATTGTTTACCTAAGCCAGACTGTGTTTTCGGCCGTGCGAGCTGGCCTCCTAGGGCTGGCAGCTCTGTTAGCCGAGATCGAGTTAGCGCGCAGCCGACCTGTGGTGCTCATGAAGGGGTGACCCCCTTACCCCAGCTGCTGGTGTTGCTGCTACTGCTGTGTTGCTGCGCGCGTTGTTGCTAATGTTGTTACTGGTGTTGCTGAGGGGGCTGCTGCTGGGGATGATGCTTGTGTTGTTGCTGGTGCTGCTAGTTGCGTTGCTGTTGGTGTTGTTATGCGAGGGTTGCTACTGGCATCGCTGCTACCCTAGTGTTGACGCAAGAGTTGGAGCTGGTGTTAGTACTGGTGTTGCTGATATTACAGCTGGTATTGCTGGTGTTATGGTCCGTGTTGCTGCTATGGCTGCTGGTGTTACTAATGATGCTGTTGGTGATGGAGTTACTGGTGTTTCTGACGCTCCCGATGTTCTTATTCCAGCCCTCACTTCAACTGCTATGAGAATATTGCGGCTAGTGTGTGTGCGGTTACAGCTCATATCACGTCAGACTGCAACACCGCACCACCGCACCTTTGCACTACTACCACACCACCGCAACCGCACCATCATTTCCCCGCCACTGCACCACCACCTCAACCCCACCGCACCACCACCTCACCACCACCGCACCACAACCGCACCATAACCGTACCTCAACTGCACCATCACCGCACCACCACCGCACCACCATCGCACCACAACATTGGTGCAAACCCCGCCCCTGCCCCAGCTCCGCCGCCGTCCCAGAAGGCCACCACCAAGTGGTCCCTGCAATGAACGGCGACATTTCCAAAACACTCAAGCGTTTGCCCAGAATCTCTCCTCGAATTATTTGAATTGGACAGAGATGCATGCAGCTCGAGCTGAGGGCTCAGTGGACAGCTTTCTTGAGTTGGGGAAGAGTTTGTTCCTGTTCAGGAAAAACAAAACTTCAGGGATACTCTACTTTGCTGCTCTCAAAAAACTGAATACCTTAACTAATGCATTAAAAACTCTTAGTTATTTTCTGATGGAATTAAATACTTACAACAGTGAGGGAGAAAAAGACTTGAGGAAAAGAAAATTAGACGAAGCAATTTCAATTCCATTTCTCTGTCTCACGAGTTCGCAACACAAGCATGTGTCGTAGGCTTACAAGAACATGCACTCATACACAGTAATTATCACAATACTTCAGCTGTAGGTAGCATTACCTGCACAGAGTCTAGTCCTTGTGCTCTAGAAACAAGGCAAATGCCAGGGGAGGTAAAATTCGACTAGTTGCTGTTGTAAAAAAGTGCGCTCGAGCAATAACTCAAACCAAGGTGCCCTCACGGCTCCAAGCTGCCGAGATGCGAGGCCTTGTGTTCTCTAACTGCGCAGTGTGTTTGTTGTCCATTTTTGCGGATGTGCTACTTCTGAATAGACGCGTCCAAATGAACTGTGCGCACTGTGCGCATCGTCACTTTTATTAGAGAGCGTGGGGGCAGCAGGGAGTGAAGAAGTACGTACGAAGGGAGATTTCTCAGCTCTTTCGACTCCACCCCTTTGACATGAGGAAACTTAGCACCTTATTTTCACAAGGTGCTATTTTCTCAGAACGAACACTTCAGGTTTTCTACCACAGCGCACATGAGCACAGAAGTAGTAAAAATAAGTTCATTCAACATTAACTGTTTCCTTAACGAAAAGGACGCGACGAAGGCTTACTTAGAGCACTTTATACAGAAGAGGTAGTCCGTTCACTTTCAAACAACTTCTGCGGTTCTTTCTTCAGGTCGCACGTCATTTTCTCGAAGAAGGGACGCGAGGAAGCTGTCGAGTCCCGCTATTCAAGCTGTTCACCCTTTTATTATGAGAGCTACTTTCTTTCATTGAAAAAACTGCTCCTTTTTATTCAAATTGCTGCTCTCTCAAAAAAAAAACAGAAAAAGTAACTTGGTGTGTTACATAATTCNACATAATTCCAACTGACCATGTTGTTGTGCCCCACAGGCCGCTAAGACGCTGGGTATCATCGTGTCCGTGTTCCTGCTGTGCTGGCTGCCCTTCTTCACGTGGTACCTGCTGTCGGCGCTGTGTGGGGCGCCGTGTGAGGTCCCCGAGCTAGTCGTCAGCACCCTCTTCTGGATCGGTGAGAGTCGCGGCCCACACTCAAAAGCTTGCTAAAAATTATGAAATTCAATAGTCAGTGTACAGTTATAGAGAGGTCAAGCCAACTCCGAAGGAAATACGGACTGAATGTCGCTTAACACGGGTTTATCTCGTAATATGCATATTCAACCTGCGAAGCGTCTCTAATCTGAGTGCATGAGAGCAGCGTGGATTTTAGGGATTTCTTATGCTAATGGGCTTTGATTTTGGTACTTAGACCTTACCTTTCAAAATGGGGACGATAATAAGTCGAGGTATGAGTTGAAAAATTGTACGAGTGCATTTTCATGTAAACTTTAGTATAATCCGAGCATGGGACTTTATTTTGTTCTCTCGAAAGAGACGCTGTTTGAATACGGATGAGTAGCAACAAAAAAGCTCAATATTCGCCAAGTGTAGTGAGGCAAGCAAAATTACTGCTTGATAAGTAATTGTTGCTTCAATTAATAAATGTCTTGTTCCGAAACGGTAGCCATGAGAACTGAAAATGGACGTGGAATACTCCTGAAGCAGCAGCTTAAGTGTTATAATAACCACGAGGGTGAGCGTTCTTGTTCATCATCACATAAAAATAGTCACGGAAATGGCGAGATCAGGCGTCAGCACTGCTTGGTCCACTTTCACGACACGCAAAACTGCTCTGATCATATCGTGAAGGCATCCCTAACTGACTTGCCAATTGTCTGCCGTGCGAATCACATGATCTTTTATTTATGAG
>VOMN01125369.1:0-10494 GCA_014899125.1 Orchestia grillus
GGTCACGGGTTGTCTAGTTCGGAATAGAAAGCTGTATAACCTCGGACATTTGTCGATAGATGCCATACCATGACTACTCATCAAAGATTTGTAGGCTGCTCAACCATTTTTGCCCTTCAGCATCCCTTTAAAGACGACACTCATCAGCTCCCATGTAGGCAAACATCCTACAAAGCTTTTTGATTTTACGAACACGAATCAGGGTGGGGCACTTGAAGCTCTTCACAACCCCTCCACCAACTTCCGATCGGGGACGCTGTTAGTTAGAACTTCAACGATTTTGGTGTCCACTCGAACGAAGAGGTGGGTGGTTTCACAGTTTCGAATAAAAACTTCATTCGATGTCCTATATAGTTTTATCTGTGACCTCAACTGCCTAGTACGGAGTAAAACGACCGTAGCATGAAACTAAAGGGTAGTTTTGTCGCTGAAACGAAGCGTATCAGGTTGAAATATTTGGTCATATACGTGAAGTTATATGAGCAGTTGGAAAACGGTGCTTGCTCGATCATACTTCTACGTCAGACAATGTCAAATACCTACATTTAGAAACGGGAAAAACTGAATGCCTGGACTGCTGGAAAACTCAGATTGGTCAGCTTTGAAGTACTTTTTTATTTCCAAAGAAAGATTTGTTGCAAGTTTTACCTTAGTAAAATCGCAGAGCCGCACTAGTGAAAACTATTACGTAACTACTTTACAAGAGAGTGAAAAAGATAGCGAACGAAGCTGGCGGCTGAGAGAATAGAATTTAACTTGCGCAGCCTGATCGTGTACTCAGGCGATGAGCGCGGGCCACAGAGAATAATTGAGTGCGCTCAAAATAATTCATTAGTTTGGCAACGCTTAAGACGCTTCAAGAACTAAGTCAGATACCCAATAACTTATGACGTCAAGGGAAGAAACAAAATTCAATCGCTTTTCGATAGATTTAACCACTCTAGTATTATAACTGGTTCAAGTTCGAATATCAATTTTGTAATAACGTATAAAACGCTCGATAAATCAAACGTGCGAGAAAATTTTAGGTTTTTGCTTGAATTAGACTTGAATATTCGACCTAAATTATAGAAACAGACAATAAGGCCGTTTAAGACGGCAGCAGCGCAATGAACGAGGCATAGCTAACTTTAGAGCTGAAGTGAAATTCGGTATTCAAGATGTTGTCATCGTTATTCCTCGCTGATTCGTGCACCAAGGTAGAGTATAGAGGGATTTAGTCGATGTTACGTATTAATCAACTGCTCAGCGTTTGAGCTTCCTTGGTAAAATTTGTGCGAACCTTAAAATTTAAGTGAGATTGATACACTTGAATGTGTTATGTTCTGCGTCAGTAAGACGTCACGAATCAAAAATCCTGATATGAAAAAAATGGCATTATACCGATAACCCAGGAATGGTGACCCAAAATCAAAAGTTATGTGAAAGAGAGACTCTAAGTCTTAAGTTCATAGTTAAAAAATGGGCAAAATTCGGGGTACGAGAAGCCCTAGATTATAATTCCAGGGTTAAACAGACACTCTAACGTGCCGCAGTCCAGTGGCCAGCTGCGAGTGTCACATCCCAGCTTCGGTTGATCGAGCTTTGACAGACCCTGTGACACCGGCCCTTCAGCTTCGTGTGAGACGAGGCTGTAATTAAAACAACTATATGCGCATCAATCAAAAATGATTAGAGCCGTATGAAAATTCATTCTATTAAGTAATAATTTTCACCATCATATCTATTGCCGCAGCATTATTCAGTGTGCATCGAGGTTCAGAATTACCTTGCCAAGTTGTCGGCGACAAGCACGTATCGCCGATTGACAAGTTCGGTCTCAGTTCTTCTCCCTGCTTCAGCACCATGCCTCCGAAGTGGGTCATATATGGTACACGTGATCATTTAGCCTAGCCTAATTTAACCCAGGCACTATCATCTATGAATGCAAATTTTCAAGTTTTCGTTAAATTTGTGTTCATCAAGCGAATAAGCTAGTTCTGGTCAGAAAAAAAAAATTAATAGGCTAACCAAATTTGTGAAACAAAATCTTTAATTTTTACTTTCACAACGGAGATATTCGTCGATACGAGGTTTTTTCCTGTATGGAGAATCACAGTCAAGGTGTCAAGATTAAGATCTAGCGCCCACAGTCGATCAGCAGCGCACAACGTCGACGAGGGAGACCTTGAACACGCCTCAGGTGCTGCCTGAAGGGATCTGCCTCAACCCTCAGCCTCAGTTAAAAAACTCAGCCAGCGTCTCTGCCAGTATACTTGGGCACTTCTCATGTCTACATCGCGCTTTCTCAACGGCCGTCACCGTTGCACGACCATCTACAAGTCGTCTGTTACAGAGAAGATACAGACCTATTAACAAAAACGCCAACTTTCGATTCCCAAGTCCCGGAATGACGCAACGCTCTGGGAAACAACGTTCGAAAGACTCGCCTGTGGATCATCTACCGCGGCATCTGATGGCCGCGTTTATTGTTCATTGTGATAAGCAACGAGCGGATATCTGGTGCATCAATTCGACGCTTCTCCTGCTTCGCGTTGGAGTAGCTTCAGTTAATTATTCGTTCGTTCACCCCCTCCGACGAATTAGCACGTTCGCCTAAACGGAATCAGAGAGGAAAACGGAAATTTGGCATAAATTATCATTTGTTTACAACTTCAACCGCATGAGCAAATGAACAAAAATTGCGAAGAAAATAGGTGGCTGTTTTCTCACTAGAAGAGATCTCAAAAATTACAGAAGGGTAAAATTTGCACCAGTGATTTTAGTTGTTCGCATACGAGAAAAATACATATGCCTAAACAAGCAGCTAACTTTACCCACAATGAAGTACGTATTTATTCAAATCTCTACAGAATAACGACCATATGGTTAATTAGCTGACAAGGCACAAGCAGACATGTAATCACCTATGACAACACTTCACTAAACAAAAAACTCAAAGCAGTCATGAGGACGTGCACCAAGTATCAATTAAGATCCAAGACAATATAAAACTCCACTCCTTCAAATACAATTAAAACAGTTAAATGAAAACCGACTACAAGAAGCAACTCAAGCTGACGACAAAAATTCTCTCCGTTACAAAGTGTATTGTCTCAAGTTAATTGAGAATCTTACAGAAACTCAGACAATCTTATGACATTTCATTAAAAAATTCATTTTTTATGTTTGTAACGATGTTCGTGTAAAACTGTTGAAGCTTTAGAAAAACGGAAAAAGTGTTCACCAATTTCAGTTTGCAATAAAATTATCCATCGAATGAGGACTGTTTCATTATTGTGGGGTGGAAACTCTAGGAGCTGATGTTTTTCCCAGTCTGACGACTAAACTTTTTTCAGGAGAGACAAATAAGTGATAAGGTCTGACCAAGGGTATTCCAAAAAATGTATACAATGCTTGTAAAAACTAAACCACGAGACCGATTTTAATATTCGTGGCCTCATTTGATGCAGAAATTAATTTTGCATCTAACCATAATAAGGTTTTTGCTTAGTGACGAAACGTTTAGTCAGCATTAATGCAAAACGAATCGGAGTGCATTTTGTTCGGAATTTGAAGACACTCTTAAGCCCTGCAATGATGAAATTCATTACCAAAAAATTTAAACTAGCAGTAAACATGATACGGCATAAATCCTGTTTAAAGAAAACGTCACGTGAGTATTCAAGTAAAAGTGCGATCTCGTCAAGATGCAACTGACCTTTAAAAGGACCAAAGTATTTTTGTCTTCGAAAGCTATATTTTTAGGGGTTTTCTTGGAGAATCTCTGAAACCATATCAACATTTTCTTGACTTCTAGCATTTTTTTTCCACTTCTTCCCTTGTTCAAATTGAGAATTGTTTTAGTTGGTGGCGAACGTTCAAGGAACACCACTGAGAATTGCGGGCACATTTGTTGGTCACTTCTTGTGTTATTGTAGCTATTCGGATTTAATTTAAAATTCTTCAGCATCGATGCTTTACATTTCTATCAAGATGCATCATATTTATAGTGGAAGATCTTACAATTAAAGGATGAACATGAAGCTTGGAATATTAACAAAAATCCGAACGTAATAGATACATTTAATTTCACGAAACGTAACACCGTTTCATACAAATACCTTAACAAACAGGAAACTTTTGCGAATATTCTATTCCTCCCAGACTTTCCAGTCGTTAACTTGCTTCACTTTCTGAGCTTGAATCTGTACGGCAGGGCTACCGCTTCGAGTCAATTGAAGTAATCAATCACTTTCCCTCGCTGGCGGAACTGCACTGCATTTCCAAAGGGCTCTCGACAGAAGCTCTCGCAGAGTCGGAGAGATGTGGCACGTCCCTGGCGCGCGAAGGCGGGCGCGCAAGTAGTCATGTTTTCGCTGCACCTAAGAAAAAAATTAGGAAAATGGGGGGCAATAGTGTGAATTAGTTCGATATATTTTTGTATGGAGCGTTGTCAGTTACTAATATTTTGGTCATATACGTCATTCGAACGATCTGTTCGGATAGATTGTTAACATGAATGCACATGTTGAGAACACCTTTGGTGCGGTGGAAAAGGCGGCCTTCCTCACTAATCATAGCAAATAAAGGCGATTTCAATCTCCTTCGTTCCCTAATCTTCTGAGTTATGTGCAGTAGGCCGCAAATAATGTTTTTCGATCCATAACCTTGATTGTTCATGAGGTCCTGAAAGACAGGTAGGCAGGCTCGTGATTCCGAAAGGAGCCCATACCAAATGAGTCAATCCATTATTTGAAAATTGACCGTTGGGAACGTGAGTCTTACGCAATGAGAGTGTGTTCTCGTGTCATATGTAAGTTGACTGCACCTGTGTACGCAAAGAAGTAGGTTTTATTCTGCCGTTGGTATAGGTGGCACGTATGTACGTGCACGTTCTGTCACTCCTGAGATTAGTGCACTGGAGTAATCAAAATTGTGGGCCCTCCAGAAAGTCCTGAAAATAGGTTTCAAGTCAAGATTTCAGGCTAACCTTTCTTGGAATAGGCAGTGGTAAAGTCTGGATCCTAAATTATAATCTGAATGTTCCACATCACAATTCTAATTTGAATAAAATGAAAATGATTTTAGTAGAATGAAGTATGTTTGAAGCGAAATTTATCCCTGTTATTTCGGAATTGTGAATTTACTTTTTTTTGAACTTCTTTCCTGCTTCTTTGATTCGTCTAGCAATTAACTCACGAATGGGAACCTTTTCATCAAACAATAAACATGGAAGCATGTTTTCATGATAAGCGAAAATGCATTATATTAGATGGCAGGGACAACTATATCTTTATGTTTATCCTTCTCTAGCAGTGATAGCACAACCATGAAAACGGTGTTTGTTCCATCTTGAAAAGTAGGATTCTCATTAATTATGAACTACCATCGCTCATACAATTTCATGATGATAAGTACAAACCATTTCATCATGTCAGGAAAATTGGAAGGAGACACATGAACGATGCACGTAATTCGCAGTCGTGACCCACCAAAATATGAAATTCGAACGGAATTCTTCAGAGCCATTTCAGTCGTACATTTCCTCTGATACTGGTGAAATAATGTCCAAGCGATATTTTCGACCATTGCTTAGACAACTTCTGTCAACTGGAGACTACTCAGTAAGGATCGATTCGAATTTCTCGTTACTAAGTATCTCACATCGATCAAGATGTTTACTTTTCAGTCCAACGAACTCCCAAGGCCCCGTTGTCTTCCCCTCCAAATCATTGATGAGATGTCGCAGCGGGAGCTTATTAGCACGTAGCTCACAAACCAATGCAGTGGCTTATTGAGTTTAGTCTCTCTAAGATTGTGGACTCCTTCTTTCGTTGCTGTATTGAGTGCTGTACCATCACACTCTGTGGCTATTATTTAATCTGAGGCGATGCTTCTGGTTCACATATACTCTTGCAAAGTATATAGCGGAGATAGCTTTCGCAGGAACAGTTCTTAATGCTAAGATACTGTGGACTGAACGGTGAGATTATTTGCTTGTCGATGAGCGTTTTCCCATGGAAGGCCATTGCAATCATAGAACAAATGAGGATTTTCTCTTTCCACTTGTTGAAATAACTTCTTTAGAACCTTTTTTGTTGGAAAACGAACAAACATTTTCAAGTTCTTGCAGTTCATGTTTAACAATACCATAGCTTTAGATCCGCTAATGATCCTCGGTATAAAAGTCGACCGCTGGTTGATGCCTCCATTTTTAAAGGTGATGAACATGACAGTTAATTTTTTTGACCAAGGATCCTCAAATTATATTTTTAATTCCAAATTTAAATTTCTGATCGTGAGGTGCTTCAGTAGGTGTTTCTAATACAGTTACTATTTGTATTGTTGCGAATTTATCTCTATTTAAAAGAAGATCGGGTGTTGAGCCGTCGAAGCTTTTGTCAGCGAAATTGAACACCCAATTTCGAACCGCCTCGGTCTAAAACGAGTTAGAGCTGAAGCTTTTCGTTAAGCAAGGAGAGTAGTCTATTATAATGATGTTATAAACAGTTTGAAATGGTCCGTGAACATGCACATGTGTCGACATTTTCTCGTCTACGCTACTGATATGAGAGGCACCAATATTTAGTGCCCGCGAACCTACAATGGAATACGACATGAAACGTTAATGCCTTCGATTAAACTTGATGCTTCATTCATAGTTCCTGTGAAACTATTAAGGAATACGGCGTGAAACATTAATGCCTTCGATTGAAGTTAACACGTTGATTCCGAAGTGGGTCATATATGGTACACGCGATCATCTAACCTAACTATCATGCATAAATACAAATGTTCGAGTTTTCTTCAAATTTGTGTTCATCAATCGAATAAGCTAGTTCTGATTAGAAAGAAAATTAATAGAGTAACCAAATTTGTGAAGCTAAATTCCATCATTTTCAAATTCACAGTAGAGATTTTTGTCGGCATGTAATTTTACCTGTGTGGAGAATCGGAGTCAACGTGTTAATATTTCAGCTAATGTTAATCCTAATGCTAATCCATCATCTAATAGTAAATTTTCCTAGAGCTAAGCTGAAGCGTGCATGTTATAAAATGAGGATTATAATTCTTCGAAAGTCAGTAAATGGATACTGAGAAGGAATTCGACGCGTTCAAGAAAAATATCGTATTCTACCACAAAATAAAAACCAGTAAGAACGATGTAGTCCATGTAGACTACTCGAGTTTTACGATACGATTCCATGCAAATGAGATTCCGTGCACAAACGTTCCGTCGGGCACATTACAGGGAATAATCTCCAATTTCAGTCTGGCTTGAATCCTGTCAGTGCCATAAAACAACAATTTTTTAGAGATCTTGGCATTCCAATTACGACTGACCTCCAGTTTAATTTACAGCAGGAAAGAGCGCCTCAAATGCCCGCGAAATTTTAGATTCATTTCGAGGGTCCTTGAAGACAATTTTCTTTTGCTGCGCAATGTTCTTCTACGAGCGGCTTTCCCGTCGTGTTCACCCGATCTAATGCAATACAGGTGTCAAATTTGCATGTTCGACTGAAAAATAAAGTTTGTGATCAAGAAGGGAAACAGTAGCTTTGAACGTTACCCCGAACAACTAGAGTTTTTTTCAAAAGAATTTGAAACTACGAATCCAAGCTAAACACATTTATGTGTTTCTGAATGAAAAAATTCTAGAATTCAATAAGTGAGAAAAATTTCATAGAAATCGTTTCTATAGCGAACGTTAAGAACTAAAATACCACATTAAAAACGATCAAATCTAAGATGAAAGTATTTTATAAAGAACCATGAAATTTTTGAACATACGAGATAGACGAATTATCATACTAGAGTAAGGAAGTTACGAGATACTAATGCTTGCTTACATTTAAATTCACTTTAGGAGCGTGTGTCGACTGTATTCATTTACCAACAAATATTTAACGTGAATCGAAAGACTTAACTAGATTGAAAAGTTAGTTATCGCTAAATTGTTACGCTACTATACAAAGTATATCATAATTCAATTGATAAAATTAATTGAACTGGCAGCGTAGATAAAAAATTCTCTAAGTAATCGTTAAAACAGAGCATATATTTAGCAATATAACAAAACAACCTAGAAGATATGATATAATATTTACGAAAACGAGGGAAGTTTCTATTTATCATTTACGCACCATCTTGCGGATCGTGAACGAACCGAAGTAAGCTTGACTTGATAAACCTAATCAACAAGGCTCCATTGCGAGCCTAATTAGAACAGGCATGTTTACCGAGGAACACGCCTCGGTGTAAAGTACATCGCTTCTCTTCACGTCATGGCTAGTCTCCCATACAAATATTAACGCCACCTGCTAGCTATGGAAGCCGATTCCAGGCCGATAAGTGAACGTCTGTGAGCCCGTCCAAAATATAGGACTTGAGGACTTCAGGATGTCGTAGACTGAGTACCTGTAGACTGAATCGAACGAGGCAAGCAGAAAAAACAAAATACAGGTCAGCCGAACTCGTTCAAGAAGATATTTCCGTCTTCACTTCATTTTACTTCGATAGATACTTGCTGACTCGTAAACGTCTCATGAGTAAAATCGTGGAGCCGAACGGCTTGCAACTCATGATTGTCATTTCCGATACTTCAAAATCACAACCCATTTCATCAATCATACCTCCAAACAAGGGCTCATAAAGTAAAAGAAATGCGTCACATCATTCTAAAAATTAGTTTTAGAAGCAAGGAAAGTATATTTTAAGCAGTTACACTGGCTAAAATTTAACAATATAATCAACCGAAAAAAAACATGATTCAGATGTCAATTTTTTGACTGATTTTTTCAGCCGAAAGGTAACCGTATAGTGTTTGTCGAAACAGAGAGTTCTTTTATCCACCGATACTAGTGTGAATTGAATGAATGAGCAGTAGTACCGTCAGAAAATTTAGTAGAATCCGAAAATTTCCGTGATGTAGAGTAAGGTTATTTCTTTTTGGATTTTAACGTATGTTTAAACGCTCACTTCCGTACCTTCTTCAGCGAATAAACAATCATCTGAACCCAAAACGGCCCACGCGGCAACTTCTATCGTATTTTGACGCTTACACTTCGGCTATATGGGAACCTTCGAATACGTCCAGTGGGTCCACTAAATGTCATACATATGATCCAATGTTTGTCATAGTTACACAACAGTAATAGAATGGAAAATTGGAGATCTTATGTAGGCTTGAGTACTAAATCAGTAAAATGATACACAAATAGGAATGTCCTGGCATAATAAGCTCTCCCGAGCAAAAAATTTGTTACCTGCTTCTAATATGGTGTAGGACCTCCTCGAGCACGAATAACGGCGCAATTCCGCGAGGCATTGAGTCATCAAGTGTCCTAGTGCACACTTGGTTGATTTTAAACCATTCTCGCATCACCTGATGTCGAAATACTGCCACAATACGTGGACGATCCCGTAACATCGTTTAACTTGTCGTTCGAGGTGATCCCGCAAAATTTCTAAAGGGTTCAAGTCTGGAGAGTCTGGGGGAAAATCGAAATTCCTGACATAACCTGACTGACTGTCATGTCAATTAATGACGGTTCTAGCCCGATGACACAGGCAGTTGTTGCCCTCAAAAAGAGGAGGAAAAACAACATATCAGAGCTGGAAAAACAATAAGTGACTATTTTTTTGTTAGGTTGATCTATCGACTAAAGCCCTGGAATATCACTTCAAAAATTAATCAATAATTGGTAGCCCCCGAACATTCTAGAGGGTTTGGATGTGAGAGGAAAGCTGCAGAGCTTTTTAGAAAAAGAACCAACTTCGTCCACCCACGCACAATTCAATGGGCCTCAGTCAGGTTCTGAGATCTGCATGAGAAGAAGGTTATCGTTCAAAACTCCAATTCTAATACGGCGAAGAAACAAATTGCCCGAAAGGAACAGAGAAGTAATTGTTAAGTTACTTAACAAAGGCTAGGACTATTTGAAAATTTCATTTTTGCTAAAATACCAGTCCTAACCATTGGTGACATGATTCGCCGGATCATGTCATATCAGTCCACTGGAAGTCTACTACGTTCAGAGTGTCTATCTAAAATTTTAAACGGGCAGCCAAACAAATAGTCCGTAAGCTAATAGAGTATCCTCGAATGAATGAATTCTTCAAAATGATTTGGAAGCGGTTGTGACAAATGAATGCAAAAGCAGGATTTGTGCAGTTTTTACGAACGACGGATTCCATTCTCATACAACAAGAAAACCAACTAAGGTCACAAATCGTTCGAATTTTGCTAAGGTGCACTTAGAGAAGCCTGTAAGTTTTAGGACGCTGTACTACGGTATGGCGAGACAAAGATTGAGTTATTTCGGCGGAACTTTTGACCATGAATCCGTATTTTATTGGACCCACTGTACATATCCAGCAGCACATGCGTACAACGCAGCACTCAACGCATCACAATGTCTCGCTTGATGACAACACCCATGGTGAAAAAAATTTCGAGAGGCTAAATGATTACACGCTCCGACACACGGGCTGTGACTCGGGCTGCGACAC
>VOMN01125372.1:0-22726 GCA_014899125.1 Orchestia grillus
CCGCCGCGTTCGCACAGCGGCCTTCACCTCTCCACAGTACCGCCATTTTGATTTGGTCGCACTTCTTCGTCGTGTTCTTCCTCCCAACACATACCGTTTTTTCCACAGCCTGTTCTCCTTCTGATCGTAGCACCAAACTATGCTTGCTGGCTCGCTCGCTGCACGCGAACTGGACGAAAGAAACGGGCTCGACACGACTTGATTTCAATGACGCTTTTTCGAATCGGGGTTGAAAAGTGGAAAAGTTGAGCAAATAATCGTCGTTTAAGTGTGAGTACAAATTAAAGTTACCAAAGAGGATTTCCAGACCACGAAAGTATGAAATTAATTGTGCTGCGTTGCATGCTTTTCAATGCGCCCCCATGTTCCAATCAACCGAAACCTTAGGTCTCTACTAACAATTATAAATGGTCCCCTAATCTTCAATGCATCATGAAGGTTAAGTATTACATACCTTTACACCCGTGTGACTTTTCTCCGTTTTGATACAAGCATAAACGCGCGGAAGAGGATTTGAATAAAATGGATTTTGTCTCAACAAACGCTGATTTCTCACGTGTTTTGTACATTTACATGCATAAAATTCCCTTCCAAAGCTGACCCTCTGTGTCCTGTGCGGGGACGACGTAGCGCTGCTCGCTGCCGGGCTGCGGCTCCCTCACCTGCACCTCACCTGCACGTCCTGGGTGGACTTGGCGCCGTGTTTAGTGCTTATTGTGTGTTACAACGAATGTGTGAATGATGTTTGAAGGATAAAAACATGGATGGGTTAGCTGTAACTCGTGTTTTAAGCACCGCGTTCGTTACGAGATGGTGGAACGTAAATGTAGGCCTGTTAAAAGAATGTGAAAGTATAGTAAAAGGTTATTCTGCTTGTGTCGTGAAAGTCGCACCAGAACTTACAGGGTTCAAGAGGGGGCCCTCAGTTGGTCGAAAAATGAACGTTTGGGCCCACAGGTGGTTATCGATTTTCGACGCGCTTGTTCTGTTCACCGCTTCATTTGGGTCTAAATTTTTAGTTCCACGTATATGAGCTACATGTTTTTGAGTCGAAAACCACCACAACGGAAAATTTTGAACACAATTCGAGTCATAATTTAAAGAAGCCCGCCACGTGTAGATGCCTGCCTCAACTTGATTGAGATGATACAGTTGTGTCACAACGCGACGTTTTCCCTGTACTCCAAGGAGGTAGAATTTCAGCAAAGTTTTTCTAAAGAAGAGACATTGGAGTTGGCGCTCCCTAGAATTTCGGGCACGTCCGTGTGCACAGCCTGCCCTCGCGGTCCTGCGAAATGCAGCCTCACTGACGACTATCGCTCGCTAAACGACGTCTCTGCCAAACTTGTCTCTGAACTCAGCGCCAAATGTGATAATTTCTCGCTCGGCGTCGCCGATCTTTTGTTTTAAGCCTCGCAGTAAGGTGCATCCAGTGAGCTGAGCTCCTAAAATGACTTCGATAATTCTTGTCCAAATGTAGAAGTGCTTCGGAGACTTCATCAAGGAGCCGAAGGATGTATTTGCGCGGGTCAATGTCTTGAGACAGAGTCGGAAAACTCCCAAATAAGGACATTGAACATTAACTTGGCTCTCTATTCTTGAGTCAGATAAGAAATCGCAGGACTGTACAGTTCTTTGACTTCCGGCCTGACTCCAGAATAGAGAGTAAAGTTATCATTCGATGCCCATGTTTGGCTATCTTCTAAAACTGTCTTCAGACATTGACTGATCGTAAGACTGGCCAGAAAGTAAGGTCTTCCTAAAACGCTTCAAGAGCCTCGATTGCTCAAGAAGTGCCAATTTTGCCTCGTTATTTCCTGAAAATTGACCATAGATCACACTCAATTTTTCTTTGCTCTAACCAACGTGATCACAATCTTGAATCGTGACGTGAGGGAGGAAGTTAAGACTACTTTGTGAGTGAAGTACTCTTTACAGACTGGAAGAATCACGGAATGAAAGTTCAGAGAGAACAATTTTAAATGGAACCTAGACGTTGACTCGTCCAAGATTTTGCACGAACGTTTTCTCCATCAGCTCCTGAATTATGAGGCAGTCAAGGGATGTCTCCATTTCCCCAGTCATGTCAAGTCAAGGACATGAGAAATGATGCTTCCCTCATAGATACGTCAATCACTGGTCCAGGCGATGCGTCTTCTAGTAATAATGCTCTTGATAGCCCTGATGAAGTTGGTAAGGTTGTTTTTTCAGCTCTTTCACTTACGAAAAATAAATGGAAGACCGTATCTACAGGTCGATCACCGATCGCTGGCGATTCCTTATGTTACCTTAATTATGGATTCTTGGAACTGGCCGATTGCATGTCATTGTTGACGTTTTTTGCACTTGCGAGCTTCAGCAGGTAAAGAAGGGCTGCCCAGCTCCGATTGGGTTCTCAGGGAAATGAAGTTGTTGTTCTCAGGACTGATCAAAGATGAGCTCACAATGCAGGAAGGTCACTCGGCAAAACTCTTTGCGTGTTCTTGGGAAGTTTACACGTTGCTGACGAAATTACGCTTGTATTCTTCAATCGTTCGCTATTGTTGAGTGTTGTCTTTTTGGAACTATATGGTTTTAAAATAATACAAGACTCGTTGAAAATAGAGCTTAAATGATCGGCTCAATTACATCCATCTCTAAAAGGTAATGAAAACGAAGCAACACATAACCTATTTACTGTCAACCTCTTAGGGCTAAATAAGATTATTTTACTTTACTCGTCAATTACTGTGTTCTCAAGTAACTTATGCAAAATGAAATGATGACGCTGAATTTATTTATAAAAAGATTTTCACTTCCAATTTAACGTTCCCAATTCCATCAGAAGATTCCGGGTCTAACAAGCACATAGCTGATATTGTTTTGAAGGATTTCGATTAGAATTCCACTTTTGACGATTAATAATAAAAAGTACGCATTTACGATTCGAAGACGGCTGTGAGCTTCATGATATTCACATGCCATTTGCCAACGCTAAGGCTGAGACTCGAGCACTTTGAGATTGACCCATGGAATACTTCATAATGGGTGTAAAATACAGGGCGGTCTTTCAAATTACTGAACCTCAGCCCAAAAGCTGTATGAAGTTATTTCACGAGCAGATTATAGCATATCAAAGCGCTGAAAGTGGAGTATATTTTGTGAAGTTAATGAACCTAATTTCCAAGGAAAATCTTCAATTGATTTCAAATCGAGTTCCTCGTATATATAGATACTCATCCCTCAGGGGGCATTGGGTAGGTCATAGGCACTATGATTGCCTATCCTATGCTATAGGGACTGGCTTCCTCGGAGGAGCGTTCAGCTCAGCTTGGCCTTTGGGACTTCGGTCTTTCACTAAACATTACCTAATATGTTTGATCTTGTCTTTTCTCGTGTAGGACTTACAATTCTCTAAGGTTTTCCGAAATATAACAGGACTTGCTTCTTCTTTTATTTAGGATTTTGGTGGCCGGTCTTTTTTCCCCACTTTGCTTCTTTCCATTTCCATGCCTTCTTCTCTGATTATTATCTTTTCTTCCTCTTCCTTCTTAACTTTCTGTTCCGATGCACAAGGAATCCTTTGCGGGAAAACACCCGCACATGAAACGTGGGTTTCATGTTTTCTAAAGTATGTTCGAAATGGTCGCTCTCTTTAGATCTTTAGATCTTTAGATCATGTTACTGGGGAGCTCTAAATTATTAACAATCGAATTTACGAATTACTCGAGAATAATGTGGAGTGAAGGTAATCGAAGTATCTACCCATGACAAACTGCAGATAGCTGTACTAGCAATGTTAAATTAAAGCAGAACCATTCGATAATAATAAAAAATATCGAAAGTTTTATTTCTTTCACAAATGTGCAGTTTCTCTGTTGAATTTATGTTAAAATTATACGTTCGTTGTCTCCAGGCATAGCACTGATGAACCTCAAAATATTCCATTGTGGAACAGAAACGTTGGAAAATCATTTGAAAAACATGTATTTCAGCTTAACGTATTGGTCATGTTATACTACACAATGTGCAAACCTGAGTATATAAAAAATTGAATTCTCGTGGAATTTACTGTCTCCTTATTCGCTCAAAAGACACTGTGACACCCGTTCCGCACCCAAGCCTCAGTCACTTGGACATTGAGTTACGACTCCAGTCAAGAACTTGGAGTTGTTCTTTATGTTGAGCTCTGAAGTAAGAGCACTCGTCGTCTCAAGCCTTCTGGATCTCTTGAGTGTGCAAAGCGTGCCTTTGTTTTGGTTCACGCAAGTTGCTAGAATTTAGAAATACCGAGTAAAATAAACAACGGACAAAGGCTTCTAAAGAAGACGTTCGTCCTCTGGCGGCGTCTCATGCGGCTGGCAAACAGTGCCCAGCTCAGTGTGTACTCGGGCGTCCCCAAACGCCCGCCCAGCGCTACTCGCCGTGATGAAGTCTTTGCCTTGCTGACTTCAGGGACTGTCGTCTGCAAGCTCGTTGCAAAGTGTGTTAACTTTGCTCATTTTTACGAAGGTGTGGTCATTCTTCCGTGCTGAGTGCTAACTGGGCCCGCGCGCCTGTCGCCATAAAGTGTGATGGAACTGTGTGGACTTAGCGCAGTTTTACCCTTCAGGGGGCATACGATAGGCCATAGGCAATAGGGCTGGGCTGGCTAGATTTACCTATCCTGCGCTATGGGGACTGGGGTCCCTAGGGGGACACTATTAGGTTATCTCAGCTTTAGCTAGGCCTTCGGGACTCCTATCTTTCGTGTATACTTTGATTCAATCCATTTTCACACGTTTTTTATCTTTGGTTTCTCTTCCTTATTTACTTGTCATTTCCATGCACAGGGAGTCTTGTGTAAGAACACACCTGCGCGCAAATTCTACGTTTTGCGAAGTCCATACGAAATGGTATGTTTTTCACTCTCTTTGGATCTCATTTCATGTGGGTAGCGAGCCTTAAACTAGCTGATAATCTAATTTTTAGTAGGAAACCAAAAATTTTATACCATTGATGTACTTCTAACACTTTTTTACTCTATCTAAATTGATACGTACAGGAGAAAGTTGAAGCAAATGCCCTACGATATTAGGATGGAAAATAAGACAGAGAAGCAATCGAGCAGAGGCCAAACTCCTGGAATAAAATCAAAACTTGCTGTAGAAAGTGTTTTCGACAACTCGGTCGGAAGCCACACGTCAACAGAAAAGTTCACATCTTTTCCCTCCGTTGACGCCGTATAGTCATCACCTCACTCGACACCTCATCCGTCAAGGAAGAGCTTTAACAATCCTGCAGTAGATATCGCCGTACTGTGAAGATGACACTCTTTAAATGACGTGAGAACCGGCATGTGGAAGCGACATACCTAGATGAGTTTCATTCATGTTTTTGCAATATCCCTTAATCCTTTCAAAATAATTTCCTTGATGAATCGTGAAGATGTTACATATTCTGACTTTTTAATCTTACCCGTAGAGCTGAACGTTAGCATTAGGGTGGAAAGCAAACATCCTAATCTTTTTCCAACACGAACTGTATTCTACACTCGGACCATTTCTGCCATACGATCCTACGAGTCAAGCAGGACTCCTGCCACTGGATCTCCTTCATCGAACTTTGCCTCACCGTGTCCACTGGATCAGGTTTCCTCGAAGTTTTTGTTCAATATTGCGAGACAGCTGAGATTAGCACGAGCGTCTTCGTCGTCAGATGTTCGGTTGTTGGGGGGCTCGGAAGATCCGAGCATCAGCCTTCACGCGTTCTTATCGTTCTTAATTGCAGAGGTCCGTGTTCTCCGATACTAAGCTGCGTAATCCTTTAAAGAGGTGCGCTCGGTCGTGCAGCAGCTTCGACTGATTGCGCCTCAGAGTCGACACCGACTTTCGCTTCTAATTGAGTGACTTCAAAAGACTGTGAATCTCACAATAACTTATGAAACGGGAACCTGCGAGACAAAGAAGGTTATTGCGGGCCTTCATAACCTTTAGTTATCTGATGAAAGTAATTTTATTTGCTCGTGAGCATGCAAGTCATGGCAAGGTTGAAGAAATCGTGATGTTTCTATGATCTATTCTCAATAATATAATGAACTTCAGCTAGTCGAAACGTTTCGCTGCTTTGCTCATTAATTTCATGGCTGTCTTCAGTTAGTTGCTTGTGAAAACTGCCTAATATTTTTCATCGGAAATTTCAATTTTTATGACTCCGTGAACTTTTCTTTGACAAATACCGTGCGCGTTGGAATCCTTTTGGCTTTCTTCCGCCCTGCGTCGAAGCGACAAGCAAACAAAAGAACAACGACGCCAAGACAGATGGGCGCAGCAGGCGCACGCGGAAGAGCATGTCCTGAATACGGGCGTCTTTTATCAGTAATCTTGGGCGCCTCGCACGTCGGTGAATGTTGAGTCGCCTTCAGATTGTTGGACATGAAAGTAGCGAGCTCGTTCTGGCGTCCAAACAGACTAGAGACTAATGCCCGTCGCGTGAAAACATGAAAAAATATCAGAAGTCTGGACTATAATAGCTTGCGTTTTTTCCTGGGTAAGTTTACAGAATTTTATTGTAGAGCAGAGGCAACCGTAGTAAATGCTACTGTTTTTTTAAAAAACATGTCACACTGGGTCTGAGCGAGACTTTTTACGAGAACTTGCATGTTCTTGTGGAGAGATAAACTTGTTGACAAATAACCTACGAGCTACACTTGATAAACATTTCTGGAACGACAGCCCGACCACGAATTACATCGTGCAACGAATACATACGTCACGGACGAGCGAATAGCTTCATCTTGCTGATCTGTAGAACGTCTCTCAGCAGGACGACCGTCGCGTTAGCATAGCAAGTCGTTCAAGTTACACCACAAAATAAATCTGATGCCAATTCTCGATGCAGAGATCTCATTCGGTCTGTTAAAAATGGGCTTCCTTTGCAAGTTATGGTGCTGGAAATAAAACTGATATTGAAGGAGGGACTCGTCGCCATTTCACTTATGATTTGCACTTCGAATATGCTTGCACGACGATGTCAGGACGTGCAGTTTCAGATACGCAGTCAATAAACTGTTGACGTTTAATTGGGTTCTATTGAGACCACGATCATTATTAATCAGAATATATTGAAGCTGGTACCATTGGCGCTTCTGAATCATATCCGTCGAATAAACTCTGTAATCTTATGAGGAAGAGTATACATTTTTAGACCCTCAGAAAGGTAATGTGCTGAATTAGCTGGTGCTTGCACACATCGAATTCTTGAATTGTTCTGGACAGCAGACCACAGAACGGTCCTCATGCACCTTCGGGTTCATAAACGGTGAGATGGTTTAGGGCCGCAGTATAAATAAAAGTGGCGCGACGTGCAAATTTCCCCGAGCAATAGTATTGATCACAGCCTCCTTCGGCCATCGGAAATCATCTAAAAATGTCGTCATAATAGATGCTCGGCTGAAAGCGAGCGCTCGTAAGAGTTTTTATGATCGAACGAGTGTACTAAATCGCAAGTGTGTTGCGCCTCCGTACTTAGAGCTGCCCCAGGAGAATAAAAACGTTAGTTAAGACCTAAGATTGACCCTGATTACTCCTTAACCACAACATAATTTGTTCTTCACAAAATATGTATGTCATACTTTTTTTTTACACAGTGCTAGAAACCTTAAAGTTCCTTCGAGGGAGCTCGATTTTTCTACGGCAACGTGTTTCTTAAAGAAACTCACCTAGTTCAATACAATATTTCGTAAAATATCCAGGAAGATTATGTAGTCTGAGAGATCACAGTACTTAAACACCGACCATAAATATGCAGAATTGGACGTCTGTTGGTTGTAAAAGAATGGCTGACACCAGTAAAATACATTCTTTCCTGGCGTATTGGCTCTTCTCAAAAGTTGCTTCATACAATGAGTTTAAAACTTAATACACGGTCAAGATATCGCCGACGGTGGGAGCAACTGAAACCAATACATTCGCTACCATTTCAGAGGTTGTGGTATCTGGATAACTTGTATGTGAACAGAACAATGCAAGCATAACGAGTGCCCGTTAATTCTAGTTTTCGACTTTTTCCCAGGCAACAGATGTTGGCTGTTGTGGAGGAGATGGGTGTGGAGCTTTTTTCCGAGTCAGGAGAAATAAAGAGTAAGCTGAATTCATGAAGATGTCGGAAAATGCGCGCTCAATTTCTTGAATGCTTTTGTGAACTATTCAGCATATTGGATTTCGAGATTGTGCTCTAAATTTTTCAAGAACCGAAATGTATGTGACTCATCTCGGATTAAAATTATCTTTCTGCTCAGGTTCCATTTACTCCTACGCTTACGTAGGCAATTCAAATTTGCATGCTTACTTCGGCCATCGCAAAGTAGCAGATTTGAAATGACGCATAATCTGTTCAAACGTAGATAGGTTTCTTCTTTTTCGTACGCCAATACTTGATGGTTTAACAGGTTAGCCGCAATTTCTCTATACGAGTAAAATTTCATGTCGACAAATATCTCCGTTGTGAATGTAAAAATCAAGGATTTTCTTTTACAAATTTGGTTATCCTATTCATTTCCCTTCTAATCTAAAGTATTAATTCGATTAATTAACACAAATTTCATGAACACTTAGAAATTTGTACTCCTATGTGTCGACCCTTTGGTTACGTTAGGTTAGATGATCGCACGTACCACTTATGGCGCACGTCGCGCTGTGTTCTTGCGTCTTCCCATTGGTCTTACTCCAACTCGCCCTCATGTAACTTCGGGCTTCGCCACGCATTACGACCAAATGAAGCTTAAAAGCGATTTTCTTAGAAGGTAGCGCTCAAGTGTGGCATCAGTACTTTGTGGAAGCACAGCTGTCCACTAGGTGGTCCTTGTCTTTCAAATGAACGCGGTCCCACGTGTGAATGCTTATAGCTACGTTGGTCTATGAAGGGTGCCGGATTTGAATCCAGTTTTTGGAGTTATACGTACTCTCATCATTTCTGCTCTCTCTCTACCCTCAGATTAATGGTATTTAGTTATTTTAATACTCGAAGTATGAGGGTTTCCTGTTGGCGCAAATGAGTGCTTGCGCACAGGCAAACCATTACGCAGGCATTGTTTATTGGTACTCGAGTGGTCCAACATGGAGAGAACGTGTCGAACGTGCTGACCTGAATGATAATTATCGGTCGAATTTTGCGAGCGACGTATGCCAGTGCAGTTAAAGTTGGCTGTGCCAAAAAAGTTGGTGAATGAGTGAAATTCAGCATTTATTTTACTATACCCAAAGGAACTTTTTGACCACCCCAGTATTTTTATTGTTTTTCATTTATTTTCTGACCATCTGGCCATGGAAATAGCCCTGCATGGAATTAAAATGTGCTGCATTTAAAAAAAGCAGCATTGTAATTTTCTCGTTTTTTCTAAGGTGGCTTACATCGTAGAGGGTCATGCTGTTTATTTGAATATAATCTGCATATGTTAGAGCACGAAAATTGGAGCTCAGCGACCCCTTCAAAGAACGGGTAAACGTTCTCTCGAACTGAAGGGAAAATACTTAAGCGAGCGTACTATGGAATGTTGATCGTCGATATTTGATTACTAAAAAATGTAAAAAAATATTTTCAGATGTTTATAAATGCATGGACTTATTTTCAAACGCAATTTCAGTCTTCATCCTCTCAGAAATACAAAATTAGCATCCTAGTTTATCTGCGTCGGGTATGCAGCAGCTCAATTTGCATTTGCCCCCTGCGCGTGCAGCTGGAATAAAATTGTTGCTTAGTTTCTGATAGCTTCGATGGGAGATGTACGACCACTGACTTCTACTGATTAACGCAAGCAGGTATCAGGGTTAATGTAACTCAATGTTCGTGGCAATCAAACGCCTTATTCTCTCACTGACGAAGACTTCGTCGAAGCCTCGAAGCTTCCCTCCTCGCCCAAGAAGGAGATTAGTCCTTGTTTCCTGTTGTTAACCAAATTGCACCAATCTCGCCCAACGGGTCATTTAGTACTGGCGGGAGTCCCCTTCGCTGCCCCCTTTTTTCTCCTGTAGCAAGGGAACGCAGACGCTTGACGCTCTCTGACATGATGAAATCGATACCATTTGGCCATGACGTCCACCTGTTCACGTCTGCGTGTCTGTGAGAGCACTGCATCGCTGCGTTAGCCGAACGAAGAAGTGATGGCAGTTTCCGTATCTGCATTATCTTCATGGAACAACTGCTTTGCGAAGCATCTAAAAATTTCGAGGGCACATTTTATTAGCAATACTACATCTTCTACGTCTTTTATTCCCATTGGAAGTTAGCCTTAAGCCGTGGCCGCAGTTAATCGTTGTTGATGTACTGTAGGAAAATAGTTTTGCAAAATTGTCATCTTTTACACCGTAGACTTTTATTTCTGGAAATTTGTAAACGATAGTTTTTCTCTTTTTCTATAGTAGACGTTCCCCTTATTTTCACAAAGAGCTACAGAGAAGTAAGACACCCTGACTTTCACTTTGATCTAAATTTATTTTGTATTTGGCTTGGCACAGTCGTGTGCAAAACGAAGCACACTGGGATTCTAATTTTCAACAAAAAGCTTGCTATGTGATGCCCATGCGATGTAGTCAAGCGATTCTCTCCGGATTTGAGAAAACCTTTTCTATAACTTTTGGCTGTTCAATGCATTTGCCCTTAATTCAATCTTTGATGCAAACTTTCACGAGAAGTCTGATGGCTTCTGTGTCTATGTCGAGTACGCGTAGTTTTGAATAAGCAAAATAGTTTTATCGGATTTGACGGCATGGTGAAAATGTCAATTTCCCATGCAAGCTCAAATTGAAATTTCAAATTTCCCATGCGCGAAAACTTCTTAGCTTTTATCATCATTTGGATTAACTGTTTGACTATTGTTTTTTGATAACCATGAATTTAAAATAAGGAATTTTAAAACGACTGGACACAAATTCAAAAGGTGACACCGCCCCTAGTTACCACAGGTTATCTTGTGCAAAAGATTTCTTGACAATGGGAAGCATTTCTTTACCATTTAGCAGCCATTTTTTCACGAGCGTAAATTTGCTGTCGCTGCAACGAAATAAGTCTTGGCAACGTAATTAGTCATTGCATGTGGGAGGCGATTCGAAACTATGCAACCCGATACAACCTTCTAATCTATGTGACCACCATTTACCATCCGTATGTTTGCAACGTTCGATAAGAAGTAGTAGTAAGTATTAGTAGTAGTAGAAGTAATATTGGAATTTCTAGCGCTTCAGTGGCTGGAACTACGTTGCGTATATATGTATTCATTAATCCCAGTTGCACTTTGGCATGTATGAGTCTACCTTGAGCGTAATTTTTTTGCCCCCGGCTGCCCTTACATTGAGTGCAGCAAACAACTCCTGCCGCCGTCCCTCTGTGCTGTTAAATCTGCACCAGGTCGTACAATTATCCCGCTCATCTCTCAGGACCTTCACATTCACTTAGACCTACCATAACTCTTGTACATGTACTTGCCTAGTAGAATATAACTTCCTTCGCGTCGTAAAGGCAAAATTCTGCCATGCTTGGTCTACTCGGAGCTTGAAATTATTAGGGGAGGGAATTGTCTCGCTCTAATTCAGGGCTCCAGCAATGCAGCGCATGTGAAGGCTGACTGAAGCGGAGCGGGGTCGAATAGTTTCGGGCATGTTTCTTCTACCCCAAAGACACCTGGTAATACCAGTGGTGGGATGGTGAGATGGTTTAACCCTTTGAAACGCAGTATATTATTCCAGAGGCTTGATTTGAATGAATTGATGCTCCTCATGACACATTTTAACCGTTATTAGAATGTTCATAAACATGATTAAATACGTGTTGGACTTGAGCCAAATTTTGACCAAATTTCAGAGATTTAAATTAATAACTTGCACAAGAATATTTTACTTGTGCATGGGCGCCGTTGTTTTTTGTAGATGTTTTACAGTAAAACTCCACGTACAAGAGAGCTGTGCTTTTGAGATACGTACTGTACTTCAGTTCCTTTCGATTGTTACTCCCCAATACTGAGCATCAGTACTTCACCTCCAGTGATACTTCATACTCTCCTCTAATTACTGTTGAAAGGAAGGGGGAATTAATTGTTACTTTTAGTTTAGGTAGTTGGCTAGTTGCGAGTTGAGAACACAAATAGTAGTAAAAGCTTTCACTGACCTTGCAAAAGCTTTCAGTTTGGGTAGTTGGCTAGTTGCGGCTTGAGAACACGATTAGTAGCAAAAGCTTTCACTGACCTTGCACGGGATTGATCTAACTATTAAAATATGTCAAATTTCTGAGCAAATTCTTGAGATTAATGTAAATTTTCTATAAATTCTGAACAACAGATTTAATTTGAGCTGCAATGAAAGCCAATCCCGTAGTGAGGGGGAGGTGTTGCAGATAACGGCTGAGCAGCGCTGTCCGTGATGTTCAAAGGGACTCCCACCGTCGGGAAATTCTCGGACCTCAATTTTGAAATGATGTGAAATGATTCACGAAATTCTTCTCAACTCTTTGCGACCCGGAAACCTTCAAGAACGTCCTGTATTCCTGTTAGGATGATACAATTCTAACGTCATTTGACACAAAATGCCAAGAATACGATATATAAACAATATATTCAGAGGGATTGCTAAAAGAATCTGATTACGTTGTTCATCATGCACTTGGCCACTAAGTAAGATTTTGAGCCGGCATTAAATGCCAAATGTTTTTTTTTAAAGCTGGGTGTGGATTCATTTGAATATGGGTACTCTGAATGAGTTCGCTCACATTGGATAAGTTCCCTAACTTGTATAAAAGAACCATAGCGCTGATGCTCAGAGTTCTAGTTTCTTAGCTGAAGTAATTCCCAAAAAGTTTATCATATTGGTGGTGTAAATTCTATTAACAGATGGTATTTAATATGCTCACACTGGCTTGTAAATGTATGTTTTTTCCGTCTTCCTTAGATTGGTTAGAATCTGCGACAAAATTCTTCGAGGCGTTTTGAAGTTAGGTGTCGTAAAATTTGCATTGTAAAGCAAGACATCATGCACGGCTCCCTTTAAAAATTCATGGAAGCGAGCGTTCGCCCACCGCAAGCCTCAGTCATTACATACATATTTTTGTGCATCCACACTTTGCAAGTCAAAAGACTCGAGTGCGCCAGCGACACACCTTGGCCAAACATGAGGCACCTCGCGACTGTGTTTGGCCGCCACTTGTATACGTAATTATACGACTGCGAACAGCCAAGTTTGGCTCTTTTCTGCTTGTCAGAGTCAACAAAATCGTTCGAAGAAATAGTGTATGGTGAGCCAAGGTGGAAAAATTCACCCGACGAAAAGCTTCCTTTTAACTATTGGTGCCGTAACTTTGGCCTGTATTCAAGTACCTGAAAGCTATGTCCTAGGGGACGACTTGCTAGTTGATGGGCTGCGCGCAAGGATTTGTTCAGAAGGTGTTGCTGCTGCTCTTGCCGCTGCTCTTGCCGCTGCCGCGTTTATGACGTTTACTTGGCGAAAAATTAAGCTGTCACTCATCGTAAAGGTATAATACAGTATTTGGGTGGGAAACTAATGGAAGCAATTTACGGTAACGTGAGATCAGGGGAAAGTTTTGTTAATTGCTAAGATCTAGATACTTTTCCGATTGAATCCATCTCTACGCACTGTTACTCACAAACGACGTGCAAGTCAGGAAAAAAAATTGAAGAGGTTACGATAATGTTGCACACAATTTTCAGGTGCAACTTTATTACATTTGTGAACTGAGCAACTTACGTTGTACGTTGTTTAGGTTTTGCTTCATTTCTGAACAGAAAATTAAAACCCCACGAACCGTTGTAAGCACCAGGTATCATTCCTAGCTTGTTTTATGAGGTAGTAGTATAAATATGAATTTCTATGAATCACTTGCGTATCAGTACTGAATCATCTCTTTGCCAAATATCCAAACTTGTCTGAACGCAAAACGATTACTCATGAAAATTATACTAAGGGCCTAATTGTAGTAGAAATTGAGCACAAAAGCATAGGCATCAGTTGCAGGTTTGAAAATAGATCTGTTTGAGCCAGTATATTTTAGCCTTTTTAGTTTTGAAGTGCAATTTAATAGGCCAACCTTTCTTGCTGCAGGTATTCTTTGACGTACTATGCAGGTAAATTGTGCATGTCTCATTTTTTCATATTGAAAATCAAATAGAATTAGTACTTCTTAATTAAATACTGTAAAAAATGCCCAGCTGACGCTCTGTTCAGATGTTCCTCGTCAAAATTGCGTCTCGTTGCCAAGTTCGCAAAATCTGTGCGTTCGGTTCACTTTGCCCAGCTTTGCTCTCTAATCTGTGCTACCGGCGAGGAATTGCGTCAGCACCGGTCTGTGGAATGAGAGTGTCTCCGTCAGGGCTGTGGGAGGGTGCTAATTCATATCAATTACCATTCGGCGTCAGTGCCCTATGAGGACAATAATTCATAGCCGGCGAATTGAACTCGTGCCTTGGAGAAAGAATGGGATTGTCGTTCCTCCCCGATGAAGGGGTCCACTGACGAGGGTTTTCATGCAATACGAGTATGTTGTATTACGGAGGTTATGCTCTCCAGTGGTCTTGTGTGAGAGTGTTTGGTCTTGTCAGTTGCGTAATGAAACAAACCTTCGTCGGCTGCATCTACCGTCGTATTATGATTCAACGGCTTCATCTACCGTGGCATTATGAAGTAAACATTTATCAGCTGTGCGAGCAAGGACATCGACACTTGTTGTAATATCCTCATTTGAGTTCAATTTTGTTTGATTTAGCTTCTAGTCTGCCTTTCTCGAATTTTATCCCATCAGAAGTCGTCCATGCAGATTGGTAAATACGTCCATTGCAACCAGGTCACCCTGAAACCATTGCAATGAACCCTTCAACATGAGGACCACTTTAACATAAGCAGGGAGTTCTTCCTTTGGAAAAGGAAGCTTAAACCACACATTCCTCACATCCCTCACCACGCCAGTAGTTGTAAGGCATTGAAAAACCAACGGTAAAACGTGTTGGAATTAATAAAGGTTCTGAGGTTCTTAAACTTGATCGGTCATAAGTTCTTCAGATACTGATAATGTACCCCGGATAGTTGTTCGACGTCGTTAAATAACTCGTATAGTTGTTCGACGTCGTACTCAAAAACTTGGAATGAACACTTCAATTTACTTTAAAATCCCTGAATTTTTCTTCATGAGCGGGGAGGAGTGATGACAACGAACACTTTCTATGCATCGCTGTCATAATCAATCCTTGAAAGGCAACCCTTTCAGAGCATGAATTATCTTTACCCACATAAATTCTCCCATAAAATAGTTTTTATAAGTAAAAGCGCGTGCCCCACTCTGAACCACATCATCAGCGTTGCAAGTTTTATGACTCTCGCTTTGACATAGAGTACCTGAACTCGGACGGAGCTCCCCTTCGATATCGAGTATTGTGCTCTCAAGCTCCTGTTATGAGCGGTGCCCTGTACTCGTCGGCACGTAATTTAGCGGCGACCTTGCATGCATTGGAGGGAATGCATACAGCAATTTTTACGACCTGCAACCTGGCCGCAAACGTCGAGTATCCGCTGTTGGTGCAGCGGCAACAACTCGAATAAAATGCAACGCTGAATTCGAAGGTTTTAGCGTGTGAAAAACTACGAAATCAGCCTTCACGATTGCTGAAACAGCAACCTCATCTCTAAAGAGCATATCAATATTTTGTATCCCAAAATAGAAAGTTAGTGAGCGTTTACAGGTTTGAAGACAATATTATACATAGATTGGCATCGAGTATGAATGATACCGTACAGTAAACAACCTTCATTCTCGGTGGCTCCAGGACGCTACTACCGTAAAGTTCGTTGAAGGAGAACTTTCAGACAGCTACGTCAACGGTGTGACGTCTGTCAAGAATATATAGCCAGTTAACTGTGATGAGGACGATCAAGGGTCCTGAGTCTTCTTATATGGCACATGTACTTCGTCTGTCACTCTACCCGTCACGGCTAATTAGTTCCTCAAGTTCAGACAGCCTTTGATAAAAATTTCATTGTTACTTAGAAAAAGCTGTCTTATAGCCCACATTTAAATGTACTCGCTCAGTACCTTTATTTTCTTCCCTACTGAGTTCTCAAGACAATTTACTGGATGAAAAAATCATGGGTATGGTTGTTTCTCATTAAGTTTAACTTCGGCGTTCCTGCAATTATTTTGGCGACAGCAGCAGTAACCGAACCAGCATGTGGACATGTTAGTTCTTTTTTTTTAAGTAAACATACGCTTCACCAGGCATATGAGAGCTGCCGACTTCCACCTCCACCACCGCAACCACCACCGCCACCTCTAGGCGCTCCACCTACTACACGACTATTTAACTCCGCTCGCAACGACGGAATTGTTGAAAGTTTATCGAGAATCCTTATTGCCTTCACAGTTTCTTGCAAGTCCCTTAATCAGATGCTGCCCAAGTGATCCTCACGGATAACGCTTCATTATTTAGCCATGAAACTCAATAAAATTTGACTAAAATTGCAATATGCTTAGTTTTCAAGCAACGGTGGCTCGCCATGCCAATGGGCTGGACGTATTGAGGGCCTGAATATGCATGAGGCCTCAGAGCCATAACGAACCTAATTCTAATCTTCGACGATGTTTTATGCGTGGCTGCACAATTGCCCAGGATTGTGAAAAATAAGTGTTCACTGGGTGCAAAAGAGACAAATATGGAATCGCTTACGACCCTGTTTGCGATGGAGATTAGGCTGAAACAAAAGTTGTGTAATTATGATATGGCTCCAGAGAAGGGCCACTGAAAACTGTGCTGTCCAATAAACGTCTCCAGGAAATACATTTAATTAAGCTCTAGACCCAAGACAACGCCAGGGCGAGTACTGTTGTTTAATTGTTATGCTAAGCCATTTCTGTCAACCTTGAATGTAATGTATTCTTCGGGTCTCACTAAAAGCGTCCAAGTAAAATCTAGTACAGTTAATTGATTGAATAGGAGAATGAACAATGTGGAATTTATTATAAATGTCATCAAGACAATCCACGCAGAGAAATTACTCAATTATCGCGAAAGGCCCAAATTCTTTCGGCTCAACAGGCCTACTGTTGAGAACGGGCCCGTCCATTGCTCTCTAGAGTTTTAATGTTACTCTTTGTGTGACAGAACATCTCCTTCAGCGAAAATAATTTTCTGCAAATGTTTAATCCGTTCTTTTCTGTTGCAGGTATGTGCAACCCGAGAGATCAGAACCTGCACCAAGTAAGGTACCCATTTTATAATTTAATCGAAGTTCTAATTTAGGATAATTCGAACCAGCATAAGTTACCCGGCTTTGGCACATTTTGCCCGATTGCATAAGTAATGTGTTTACGATTTCCCTTAAAGTATGTATGAAGAATTCCCTTAAAGTATGTACGAATAAAATTTGTGAGTTAGAGCTGTTTAATGATGCGGGGCTTTTGTATGTATTTATCGCTATATCACTATGGCGCTTGAATTGAGGACCCGCAAACCCATAATCTGATATTTTTTCAATAGATTTACCGTCATTGAACGTAGAGCTGAACGGATAATGGTTTTATCAAAGTGAAACAAATGAAGATAGAGACATTGTCATTTCTTCAATTGGGTTTCTTCGAGATGTCACCATCTCCCCGAGTCTCATTCCACTCCTAACTAGAATTATCATTTTTGCCGGAGATTTATAACTTCACGCTGAAAAAATAAATCTAATTTTTTCGTATTGCTTACGGTCGTCCACACGGTCTTTGCCGTACCATCTATGGTAGGGGTGGCTGTCGGTGTCGGCATGCATTGTGAGCTTCAGTTTATTTACACCTTCATGCACAGTCGTACTCTATTCTTTCGAGGCTGATCGTTAGAGCGCCTTCCTGTGAATTTTTTGTTCGTTACCAGTGCAGCAAAGTCGGCCGCGGTCCAGAGCCGTGCACTTTTCAGCGCCCTTTGTCCTTCACTGCAGCAACGACACCTGTCACAGACGCGGTCTTGCGCCTCCAGGAAGCCATCGCGTGAACGGTCGATGGATTTTTTGCGGCCATTTAAGCGTATCATTGCAGTCCCTGGACCAGCTCGCAGCGTCGGCGTCGCTCGCAGAACACGTCGCTCAATAACACGTCGTTTCGAACTCACCGAGAAATGAATGTGCCCGAGCGTCAGCAATTGTTTACCAACCAGATGTTCAAAAGCCTCCAGGCCTGTCGGTCTTTTCCATCGCGCAATTCTACATCCAGCGTTTTGTTCTTCGAGGCTTGCAAGCTGTTGAGGGTTCTGGGCTCTCAGTAACGATCCCGGCGACACCAAAATATTCAAATGGGTGTTTTGTTTTGGTCCTGGTAAGTTACTAGCCCAAATTATATGGCGCGAACAAATAACGAAAGCCTGCATGGTTGTGGTTCGTAGGGAAATGGAATGTTTTTCTTGTATATTTGTGTTCCCAAAGAAAAGATGACAGAACATGAACTACAGACAACACTCGAATAGAAAAAAGAACCGCACGCAACATCAATTCATCGTGAAGAAATACATTTACAGAATAAAATACAATTTTTTAAATGAAGTTCCCTTGCTTTCTTTGGTTTAATGATAATAATTTTGTGGGCATTCCTCTCTGAATCCGCCATTCAAATTAGCTGGTGAAGTTCAAGTTGACAAGGACAGCCGCATGCAATTTACCTGAATTGGGTGCATGCAATCGTAATTAAAATACAAGTACACCGCGCGTGGAAATGTTTGTGGTGTGCGCCCACACATCCATAACTTATACTCTATGCTTACAATCTGGATTGCCCCATATTCGCTTTATCATTTTAGCAGATGCTGCTGGTCAAATTTGTCCGACACTTCAGCAGGTGCTGCTGGTCAAATTTGTCCAACATTTTAGCAGGTGCTGCTGGTCAAATTTGTCCGACATTTTAGCAGGTGCTGCTGGTCAAATCGTGTGATATTTTAGCGGGCGCTGCAAGCTCGGCGGGCGTCAGTGCGCCCTCCACCCCGTCACGCTCGGATGCGCATTACAGTATGCAGAGGAAGACGTAACTCGCACCGACTCGTGATGGCGACACGAGGTGCCTGCCGGCATTGACGGCTCATCTCGAACATGAAGGCAGTTTTACACGAGAGAAAACTATGCGATACCTCGAACAGGTTTCGTGGCAAAATAGAAGCTCGAGCCTGGCTTGGAAAATAGTTCCCGAGTTCTGAAATGGCGCCTCGATGAACAGAGTTGCATTATTATCATTGTGTGTTCCCCGAGTAAAGTTCTTCAATGACATGTCGAATGAATCTCTAACATGAGGGCAATGTTTAAGCGCACTACATTTTGTCCTATTCCCGAATTCTGAAGCTTTCCCATGATCGAGTCACTTTTGTGTTATGCTTGGAAGAGAAATCTAGGCTTTGATTAATTTTGTTCTTTGGGCAATGAGAAAATAAAACTTCTGCATGCTTAAAATAAAAAGATTACACTTCGTGTCTCGCGCACTAGACTCTCTAACAAATAATTCGCAAGCACCGCTTGCCAATAATATTAATAATATTCCATCAGTTTAACCATATACCTTCCTTTAAATTCCACGTATCCATCCTCTACATACATAGCGTTGAAAGTACAAAAGTACATTAGCGTTGAAAATTGAGAAACAAAATGGGGAATTTATATTTTTGTAGTTAGTGTAGCAAATTTTCTCAAATTTCACGAATGAACAATCTTCATTCTCGAATATTTCGCGCATTTTTAGGTTGAATGAAAACAAACAAAAGAAGTTTTGAAGTAGGTTTTGTTACCTCGTTCGCATATACATGTTATGCTGATCCATCTTGGTAAGAATGCCGAAATGTGCCACCGTTCTTGCTCGGTCCGTTTTCTTCATGAAGATTATTCTAAAAAATCAATGAATAAAGAGAATGTACGAGTAGTTTCGGCTATTACGGTCAAAAATGTTCTTGAATCTGTACAGCACATGTAATGCAGTCCTGTTAGTTCTCCAATATATTGTGAAGGATATACAAGAAGCGGCAATTTTTATAAGTAGATTTGGCAAGGAGCTACTGATAAGACTCGACATAGCGGTAAGAATAATCTAAGCAAAATAAATGGCCGCATGAGACGGTGAAATTTTGTTTGTAATATCCGTCGGAGGATGAGAGCAAGATCTTCGTCATCTGACGATGCAGGGGCGCTCTGGTAACATACACTTAGGGATCAAAATGAAGGACTTCCATTTTAGATTAATCGGACCTACTTTCGAGCAAACTTCTATTGCATCCTTCATTGCGTCGCTAATACGAGGTTTCGTAATGACTTTATATTAGAACTTGTTTACAATCGCAGTATATATTGGCCCATACCTTCCGTGTTGATGGAACAAATTTCCCGATCATACTTCCCCTAGAAGTCAGCTCAGTATTTATTGGCCCATACCTTCCGTGTTGATGGAACAAATTTCCCCAGATCATACTTCCCCCAAAAGTCCGCTAAAAATGATTGTCGTACCACAATAAATGAGCCCCTTGTATGTGCAACAAATCAGGAAAAATGAGCGAGTTTGCTAAGACTCATGAAGATCAGATTATTGAGAGCTTTAAATATGCTTTGTGATGCGGTGATTTAAGATGCGCTCTTCACCATGAGTGAATAAAGAACGCCTTCAGGTAAAAGACTCATCTTGCACTGAGCGTACTGTGCAGGCCTCCGGAGGAAGGGTTATGTTTCGCATGAGAGACAAGAGCTTCCAACCCTCGATAGTAACGAAATAATATCATAAGATTCTTCGGGATTTCACCACAAAAATCAGGTATTTCATAATCAAGCTCACGTTTTTATGAACTTTTAAATTTTGAAGGGGATGCATTTTCTAAGGATTTCAATGCTTATATCGGCCGCGCTTCATCGTTCGACAGTGGCCACTGAGCATGAGGGATCATCGAATGACATAGAATGGCCTACGTAATACCAAGGTTTAAATCCAATTGAGAATTTATGGGACTAGCTCAGAAGAAAATAGGGGTCTCAGTAAAAAAGTGGCGCAGTTGTGGACAAAATAAGAAGTAGACATTGCAAACCTTGTATCATCTATGGCGCTCTAGATGGCGACTATAATTCGCTCGAAATGGGGCTCAATGAATTTTTCACACTAAATTTTTTATCAAGACCGATATGCTACATAAAATTTGAGAGAGCTTCGTGCACTGCGACTATGGAGCCTTGAAAATCCTTAATTTTTCTCTGAACTCTCGATCGTGCGTCTAATAGTCGTTCAAAACGTTTTCCAACGTAGATTTCTTTTAATTTGTACTCTAAATGCTCTCGCTAGGGGATAAAATAAAGGTTCGCGTCCACTCAGCGCTCAAAGTCTAGTACCAAACGGTCTGCGCCGAATACCGCTGGTGAAACTCCATTAAATTAGGCGACTAATTAGCGAGCATAGAAGATAAAAGCGCCTCTGAGGTGATAAGAAAGTTTGTCGGGAGACACCGGTGTGTGTGTGCCCCACAGGACGCTGGTCAATGCAAATCGAATTATAATTACAGGAGGCTTGGGAACGTACCGTGCTTGTTTGATTTCGTGTCGGACTTGGAGTCCCCGCGCTCCTTTCAGTGTCCCATAATTTTCATGAAATGATCGAAGTGAGAACATTCAATGCCACGGACGTTCGGTCTACTAATAGGATGAAATATTTTCTCACAGCAATAATTTTAAATTTGAGTGCGACTTCAATTTATCCGTAGCATCAGAGCCCGGAGTTTTCTGCTTACCTCAGTCAAACTTTCGCACCACCCCGTCGTTAATTTTCTTAAATCCCTCACAAAATTGTTTGAGTGGGCGAGATGATAGATCATTTTGGATGCTGGATGCTCAAGGAAAAGTTTGACGAGTACGTCGTGCCTGTCGTCCCCTACCGTAATACCGTCTCGATTGTGAGAGATTTTAATATTTTTAGTTGTTAGATATTTGTCGAGTAATGAAGCAAGCATTGCAATGCGGGATACTTATTGTACTTCGTATTTATTTTTGGACGAGTAAGCGCGACCCTGCAAAAACGACAGGATTTACCATGGTATATTCTTAAAACGATAAGATTTTTTCATGCTCCTCTTCGCGTCCGTTGAAGTCAACTATTCATGAACAAATTATATTAGCCTAAAACCGTCATGTCGTATTTTATCAAACAAGAGATTTAGTTTCCTCTAGATTACATTCCCAGGTACCCTGCGTTAGGCTGCTCCATAATTAGGTTATTTCAGAGTTAGATTAGGTTTGAATTAGACGGCACTTTGTGTTTTGAAGTAGGACATACTCCCTTCTTGTTTGCTTTTTCTCTTTGTTTGGATTATCGGGTTTACTCATTTCAATAATACAACTATGAGCATTTTCTTCAAACGCAATCACAATATGAGCGTTGACTTACAAACAAACCTTTACGCAATAGCGGAATGAATTACCTGATTAATGCACCCGTGACCCAGTACACGGGTAACGTGTTAATTTACTATACAATATTCCGTGTCGTACTTGATGCTGGAAGCTACCTTCTTGGAAACTGCCCTCTTCAGTGTCCTATATACGACACTGCAGCCTATCAGCGCCGCTTGAAGTAATGTTCTCTATGGTGGTGCGGGAAAAGTGTTGAAAATGAAAAATATATATCTCCTAAATACTAATACACAGTTGTTACTTGTTTGGTTGGGCTGTCTGTGACGCTCATATGGATTTAAAGAAACTAGCAGACAAACCCCGCCAAAAATGGCGGGACAAAACATATT